>JAHKKF010515958.1:0-24123 GCA_019740295.1 Labeo calbasu
TGCACAAACCTGATGAGCTATTAGGTTTATTTTTAGAACTTTACATTTAATAATATAATATAATATAATATAATTACAGTATATTTAAATATATATTTATAAATTATATTAAATATTTGTTCATATTTAATTACATTTATATTTACTTATATTTAAATAATATAATATACAAATGTAACTATATGAATATAATTAAATTTAAATATATATTTATAAATGTAAATAAATATTTTTGCTCATATTTAATTACATTTATATTTGCACAAACGTGATGAGCAAATAGGTTTATTTTTAGAACTTTACATTTAATAATATAATATAATATAACATAATATAATATAATATAATATAATATAATATAATATAATATAATAATATATTTAAATATATATTTATAAACATAATTGAATATATTTGCTCATAAATATTTTTTTTATTATATGTAATATAATATATATAAGTATATTTACATTTGCCAAACCTGAAGAGCAGTTGGGTTTGTCTTTAGAACTTGATAAATAATAAAATAATATTTAAAGTATAAATTATTTTTTAGTAGAGTTAATAAAAAAGGATTTAAGTTTGGTTTGACAAAATTATATTTAAATTAAAAATCATTTCATTTCAAATTGCCAGTTAAACACAACATAGTGCCCAAGGTCTAATTTCTAAGTCGACAAGTTTGTTATGTTTGACTTCTGCAAGTGTGCTTACAATACACATTCCATTCTATTCCCAGTGATATCCTATCTTCACAGTCCCTCAGGGTTACATCAATTCACTTTGTTACATTGGGAATCTGGGCCACTGCTCCAGAGGCCTGGTCTTACTCTAGGGACAGTCTACTCCTGTGACCTGCTCACAATGTCTCAGGAAATGGTGCACAAACATTGTCATTAGGCTTTGTTTCATTTCCTTGATAGTGGTTCAATTGTTTAAAGGGAATTATGGTTCATATCTTGTTCAGTCATATAAAAGTACATGATCCGGTAGCCTCCAGGAACATTTCTGTACTGTGCCAGTCAGGGGCGGGAAGCATTAATTGAATCTGGTTACCAAATTGAATTACAGCTTTAAAATTTAGTGCCTTTGGGGCGTTTTCCACTTATCTACTTTGGTGTTTTGTAAAAAGTGAAAATTACTGTAATAGCCGGAGATACAATCACAGGGAGACAAATGATGATTTGCGTTTTTTTTTTTTTTTTGCCAAGATGTCTGGCCTCCTACATACTGTGTGCAATAGAATTATAGCAACCATTTACTAGGACACCAATTTCATTACACATTCCCTGTTATACATACTGTACAATATACATTTTAGAGTACTGATAGAAGACAACAACACTGGTGGGGACTTTCGGTGACTCTCTGCAAGTTACATAGTTACGCCTGTAGGTGGTGACAAATGACTTCTTGAGTGAATTACTGAATCACTGAACCGAATCGATTCGTTCAAAAACGCTGATTCACGCAAGAATTTAACGCCTCTTTGCGTTGCCTAGAGATGTGTAGACTAAGATTTGACTTCGTTAGGAATTGTATAACGACGAAAAATAGATGAAATATACATAAAACAGAAAAAGAAAACGTTATTCAGATATATTTTTTGTTTATTTACTTGTAAAGTAAGAGCGGGTGCGGCCAACTTGAACGTGCAAGGCTTCATGGTGTCCTGGTAAGCAAACTGTTATTTGTTATCACATTATTTTAATTTTTATTATTACAGTCATAATTACACTTTTATGTTATTCTTAATTTGTTTACCTATCCACCGTATTCTTCAACACCATAGTAAGCCTATGCGCGAGACTTCAGGTTCATTAGTCGCTATAAAGAAAAAACGAGAAGAATAATAACGTTTAGTAAACGGTAAAGCTTTGCACTACAAACCAGTGTGTTCATACTTACATTAATACATTAAAATAATACGGTAAGACACAACAATTTGCGATATAAAGCAGTAAAACGAGCTGTTTTGTATGGCTAAAAATAGCCAGATCCATAAAATTTACAAACGACCGCGCACACTCTTACCAAAAATAAGGTGGAGAGTGGATAATAAAACGGAAGTCCAGCATCCACAGCACAAAACAGTCTTGCCAATGAAATGCTTTAGCCTGCAGTAGGCAAACATGGCGGACTAAAATTTGATTTGACTAAAAATCGATTTGCTTCATACTATAGAAGCGTTAGAGCTAATCAAAATGTCACGCTTTAATACTGCATGTCTTCAAAACTACATTACAGTAGGTTGTGATTCATTTCTACGAACCCGTCTGTTGAGATAAAGAGACTCCTGTACTGCAAACCAACTGAAGAACTGCATTACTTCTCAAGAACCCACCAAGGACACTCATATTGTTTCTTATTTGATCTGTATACAGTGCTTTGCGAAAGTATTCATACCCCTTCATTTTTTCATGTTTTGTTATGTTGCACCCTTATGTTAAACTGCTTTAAATAACTTTTTTCCAATCTACAATCTACACTCCATACACCAGAATTACAAAGCAAACAAAAACAAAACAAAACAAACTTTATTAGACTTTATGTAGCAACTTTATTAGAAATAAAAAAACCTGAAATGATTCAATTGCATAAGTATTCATACATTTTTTTTTTTTTTTTTTGGAAGTTTGAAATTTTGCTCAGGAGCATTCATATAGCTTGTAGATGTTACTACACTTCGAGTAGAGCTAACCTGTGGCAAAATCATTTGAATGAGTGTGATTTGGAAAGGCACACACCTTTCCGAAAAGGTCTAACAGTTGAAAATGCTAATCAGAGCAAAAACCAGGCCCTGAGGTCAAATGAACTGCCTGTAGAGCTCAGAGACAAGACTGTGTCAAGGCATAGATCTGGGGAAGAGTTCAGAAAAAATTCTGATGCATTAAAAGTTCATAGAAGCATTTAGCCTCCATTAACCATAATGAAAGAAGTTTGAAACACCTAGGAATCTTTCTAGAGCTGGCCTCCTGGCCAAACAGAGCAATTGATGGAGAAGGGCCTTGGTTAGACTGGTGATCAAAAAGCTGATGGTCACTCTAGTTGAGCTCCGTGATCATATATGCAGATGGGAGAAACTTACAGAAAGACAAACATCACCGCAACACTCCACCAATCCGGCCTTTATGGTCGTGTGGCCAAACTCAATCCTCCACATGAAAACCCACTTAGAATTTGCAGCAAATAACATAAAAACCTCTCCGACTGTGAGAAACAAGATTCTCTGGTCTGATGACCCTCAATTCCAAGCATCATGTATGGAGGAAACCAGGCACTGCTCATCATCTGCACAGTAGCATCCTAGCAGCCTCATGCTGTGGGGCTGTTTTTCAGCGGGAGAGACTGAGGGACTTGTCAGAGAAGAAGAAATGCTCAGTGCACCAAAATATTGAGATAGCCTTAATGAAAACCCAGTCTAGAACATTCAGAACTTCAGACTGGGCAAAAGGTTCACCTTCCAACAGGACAATGACCCTAAGCACACAGCAAGAGTAGTTTATAGACAACTGAGTGGCCCAGCCAGAGCCTGGCCTTGAACCCAATCAAATATTTCAGTAGAAACCTGAAAATGTGGAGGCGTCTGCCCCTATCTAACCTAGCAGAGCTTGTGAAGAAGTGAGGAAAAAAATGCCAAATGCAGATGTGCAAAGCTTGTCGCATCATACCCAAAAAGTCTTGAGGCTGTAAAGGTACTTCAACTAAGGACTGAGTTATGGGTATAAAATGCAGTGTACTTTTTTCAGTGTTTTATTTTTAATGAATTTGCAGACTTGTCACAAACCTGTTTTGTGCTTTGTTATTATGGTGGATGTAGTGTAGATTGATGTGGAAAAAAAAAGCTTAATTTAAAGCAGTTTAACATAAGGCTGCAACGTAAAATGTGAAAAAAAAAAATACATTTTCGCAATGTATATCTGTATTTCTGGAGATTTTTATTTGTTTTTGAAAAGAAAAATGTTTTTAAAAATGAAAAATATCAAATTTATATCCAGCTTTTCACTGGATTTGTTAGAACAATGTAAGTGTCATTCATATAAGGTATAATGTGCAGTATCTATCCTATTATTGGACCCACTGAACTTGCAATATGTTGTTTTTGCAATATTAGCTCTTACACTTTTATTTCACACCAAATTGCCAAATTAGCAATGAATTGTAATAAATGCGGGACTTATTTGACTTCTAGTTGCTCAGTTTTGTTGCTGGTGATAGCCAGGTTGGTAAAACTGTGAAATGTTTCTCTAAACTCTGACTCTGGACTTCAACAGGAAATGTTGACCATTGACTCCAGAGGAAACCACTCCCATACAGTGTACAAAAGCAAGAGGAAAGAGACCCACAAACGTCAGTATATTATCAGTATATCTCAGAGATATGAAGGCCTTCACAGACCTGGTGGGACACTGATTTGTTGCCCACTGTCAAACCCAGCGCAAACTCTTCTTTGGAGTTTGAAGAAATTAGTACCAAATCCAGAAAAACTATTCTCAAAGTTTTATACAAATATTAAGCAAAATATTAACTGTATTCAACATTAGGAGATGATAATTTGACATTGAAGACTGGAGTAACGGCTGCAGAAAATTCAACTTTGTCATCACAGGGATAAATTACATTTTGCAGCCTTTCTGCAATTAGCATTAATATATGACACACTACTTTAGAATTCTGTCCATGGATCCACCAAGCTAGCAATGCACATTTGCATCGTATACCGTAGTATACTATCAAGGGCGAAGCACTTAGTTGCCATAGTGATTTATAAAGTGTAGGTTTTGGTTTGTAGGATGAGAGCTGCAGATATGCTCTCAGGAAATGAATGTCAACTTCTCTAAATCTTATAAACAAACTGGGGAGGAGAGAACAGAAGACCGAGGATGAAGTTCATCAAGATTAGTGTTGTGCCCAGCACATTCTAGAGGAAGCCGGGAGGAGCGAGAGAGAGCGAGACAGGGCATCCATGTGATCAAAGGCCTGCCGTACAAGATCTCAACCAGGCAAGGATGGGTTCTCCGTAATTGGTACTTCAAACCCTACAAGTGGTGAGAGTGAAGGCCTCAGTTCAAAGTCTTCATCACAGACACTTCTGAGTATACCTGGTGTCACAAAGGCACTGGCATCTGTGTTTGTGCGGCGCATCCCCTCGTGTTTTGATCTCGGGTGAATCAAAAGATTAAAAACAAATGGAGAAATGCTCATTTTTTAAGATGCATTCATCGATGAGGATAATATGAATTTGCTATTGAGGTTGATTAAACTGCCTTGATGAGATTGAGGCTTTTAAAACCAATGGGACTGAAAACAGACGAATATGAGAATATTTAGCCTTGAATTCAACCGGAATCTGAAGTTAATATATTCACTCTCACAAATAATATTCATGAGAAGCGTTGATTTTATTAAAAAAAAAAAAATCAGTTCATTACAATTTTCAATTGTAGATGAGCACCACCAATGTCTCATACGAATCAGCAGAAACAAGATGGGGTCATGGCTTTAAGCTGATTAGCTGTAATGGATAAACTCTCCATGCTGTAGGCAATCAGAGCGTATACAAGCGCAGAGAGGGCCTCAGAGGAAGAGATTGGGAGACGAGGACCAGACTTCGAGGAGGATTCAAGCACAGAGGGTGAGGTGGCAAAAGCAATGTTTATATAAGCAGCTAATCAGCAAGACACACCAGGGTTATGAGGGCTGGTGGAAAGGAGGAGGGGGAACAGGAAAATGTCTCGCCTTAATGCAAACCCATGTAAAAACATCAAATCCTTTGGACCAACCAACATGGAAAGAGTGGAAAGTCCAGATTGCTGTTAATAAACGCATGGCGGCAATCCAAACGACTACATTAATCCTTCTGGTTTACCAGCATTTTTGAATGCTTCAAAAGCGTTTTGAACGCCTGACTGGCTGCCTGTCAGGTTAAGTTCTCCCAGAGCCACTTTTGTTTTCTATCTAGTAAATGTCCTAATCTATTTCCTTCCTCTTTTGTATCTCAACATGCAACCCCCTTCCCTCTCTTCGTTTTGGCGCTATAATAAGACTTTTGCTGATGAGCCTTGGCGAACACCTGTGGCAGAGCAAATGCTCTGAGAAACAACAGCCGTAATAAGAGCACATTAATGTCTGAGCCAGGCAAGACAGAGAAAAATATAGACATAAAGGTGGTTCAGACCCGCTATCACCTTCTAGGAATGATCTCTAGAGACAATAGACCACCCCAGAGAGATCTCAGTGTGTGTGTGTGTGTTTGACGATTGTTGCAAACCAGAGGCTTCTGCAGGTATTTTCAGAGCCTTCATACTAATTCATTTACAGCACTGCAATAAAAATACTGCTGTGCTTCTGTGTCTGGAGGAGCAAGATTGATTGCCAATGTATGACAACCCTGAAGGCTTGGCTTTGCGATCAAGTAAAATCACTGCACTTTATACATACATCTTGCATTTCCACAGTTTGAATGGGAGTTTTGTGGCTTTTAGTCAATGTCTGTTTGTTCTAAAGCCATCAGTATACTTCTGGAAGTTGACAAAATAAACTTTTATCAGATAAATGTATGATATATATATGGTTCAAAGGCTATACTTTGTCTTGAATGAAAATGGTAAAAAAAAGACTATCAACTGCCTTTTATAATAACACCATGTGTCCACCTTACACCGTGTCCTAACTACGTGCGGCATGACGACACAACACGTGATAAAAGGTGTCTTTTCCATGTAAATCGGAGATTTTGTCCTAACTAGCCACGACACACTAAATTTCTGTTTTAGAAACGGTTGCCATTTCCGCATCGTTGTGGCTGGAACAACATTTAAACTAATGACAGTGATAATCTCAGGTACATATTATGTGCTTTATTCAAAGTTAAATGTGTCTAATGTGAGTTTGAATATCATTTTGTGTGACCTTTATAGCCACACTGAAAGCAACAATAGATAGCTCAATCTTGAAAATATATTATTCCATAACAAAGATAGTATCAATCAGTCAGTATGTCAGTCATAATGTTAAAAAGGTTTAATATTAATGAATTAGATTATGAACTTACCCATTCCATTGCCAATGTAGTTCACTTCCAGGGAGAGCCCACCCACACGTGCTTCTGAATGGCTGTGATATTTGATTGATTCTGTTGCGCCGCATTGTTGGTGTGGTCAATCGCGTTAGGGCACAGTGTTATTCATCAATACAAAAGTAAGCCTATGGGCGAGACTTCCAGTTCATTAGCCGCTACAGAGACTTTGCACTTACATCACGATTTGGTCAGTTACCTGGATGCGTGGCCATACTGGCAATTCTCAAATGTAAACAACAGCATGGATTGCACAGTTAATGTACCACTGAATACGTTGTTCAGATAATTTATGATGTCTAAACCACTGAAAAAACACGTGGAAGCTGTTAAATTATATAGAGAAGGACTTAGTAAGCTGGAAAGTGCGTAATATTTTGACAAACTAAAGTTAACAGATGTTAAAGTACGTAATTAAGATATTAGCTTAATATTTTACCTACCTAAGCGGAAATTATATTAACAAACATGAACGTTGGGAAGACTGTTGCCCTGGAAATCCTGGTTCAGTCTGGCCAACCACAAATGCCTTTTGTTCCTCAGACAGTTTTTTGCTCTTCTCCCTGATTTGTTATAACTTTGGCAGTCTATAGTACCCCAAATATTTTTTCCCCGTCCGAGCGATTAGTACAGCTCTAAACATGACAATAATTGACCATTTTTAGCAGCAATAATCAGCAAAATATGCGAGTTCCGCGTAGTTCATCGGCATTGTTTACGTTCTGTGCAGCCAATATGGACGATTTATGACTGGTCGTGAAAACACTCTATAGGGAACAAGGAGAAGAATAACAATGTAGAGTAAATGGTAAAACTATTTTCACTACTCTCCAATGTGTTCATAACCCTGGTGAAAAAAAACAGCACATGCTGGTAGGTATGTTTTGATGCTGGTTAGGTAGGTTTTGATGCTGGTTTAAGCTGGTCCTTAGCTGGTTCATGCTGGTCCTTAGCTGGTCATGTTGCTGGTCAAGGATCAGCATAAACCTGCTAACGACCAGCATCAAAACCTACCTACCAGCATATGCTGTTTTTTCCGACTGGTAATTAAGACAATACATTAAAATAATATGATAAGACACACCAATTTGCAATATCAAGCAGCAAAACGAGCTGTTTGTAGAGCTAAAAATAGCTCGACACGAATGAGACAAGAAACCAGACCAGCTCTTACAAGGAAAAACACGATGGATACACCGGACGCGAGCGGCGCGACGGGACACGACAAAAGACAACAGATCAGCCTACACTGCGGCGCGGTGCGACGCGACACGATCAATGCCCGACAGCAAACTGATGCCTTGTTCTATTTATGACGCAGGTACTCTCACAAAATTTAAATTATTTGCAACCGTCGGTTTATCGTTTAGTGTGTTGCAGCGTGGCGCGACACAACTGTCGCGTCCATTGTTGACAAGCCACACGAACGTTCATCCACCTAATGCCACTTGTAAACGATGACTATTCCAAATTATTTTACATATGTTATGCATTAGGAAATTAAATCATTATTGAATTGGCTATTAAAAGAAGATAAACATTTATTGATATATACAGTTTTGACAAATAGATCAACTACATAGAAAACGTAAGTGATTTCGAAGTGTCTTTTAAATAATAACTAAACTATTCAGAGTTAACACATTTATGCCAAGAATTATCGCATGCAACTAATTCAGATAAATGTATTAAATTATACCTTACAAAACTGCAGCAAGCTGTGATTACTTTGTGTGATTCTTTAACTAATTTTATTTTAATTCAAAGAGTTTGGTCAAATGGCATCACCCTTTTTAACTGCTTTTATCCAGCCAATTACTTCTTCCCAAAGACTTGGGAAGAAGTTCAGACATGCCGAGTGCATGTGAGGCAGAGACACAGTGAGCTTGTTTCAGATGCAGTTATTTTTATGGGATTCAAAAAAAGATGAACCTGTTCCCTGACACGATTCTGCAAGTGCGCACAGTTTCGCCTGAACGCTTTGAACGTACACACAAGGATATAGCGTTCTTGCCATGAGGCTGAAAAACGCTATAAAACATGTTTGCATAATGTTAAGATTGCAAACATGCCAATTAAAACACTACTGCTGGTTTCTGTTTGACAGATTTAAAGTATTTCGATTCTGTTTAAACTGAGACAACAACTTCAATTAAATTAGCTAGTCATTCACATAAGGATGGGTTTGTGTACAACACGATCTTTTGCATTGAAATTATACTCTTTAATACAAGATATTACGGCTTTCAACGTGTAATTTTGAGATTAAAAACAGAAGAACGACGAGTTTCTGTCAAGCGAGCAATTCTGTGGTGTCAGTAATCCTGTTAAACCCACACAGTTTCTTCTGAATGGCAAAAAAAGTACAGTGAGTCAGTCTAAAAGAGATCCTAAAATTAGTTTATTTGCTTCTTGGTACAAGTTCAAAACTTATTGGTATGTATGAGAAAAACATTAACATACAAGTCACAAAAAGCCCATCCAGGAAATGTCAAGGCAAACTGACAAGATAATGTGACTCTTGTTTTTGAAGATTGCAGCATGCAGGCGACATTATTTTGTCTCAAGATGATCCAATCGCCTGCTGGATCAAAAACTAAATCTTGTGTTTATGAAATGTAAAAAGTTAAGTAGGACAGGTTCCTTGATCTAGTGAAAGAAAATACAAGTGTCTTGTTACACGACGGCCTTGCAAAAGTCCATTCCTCATCCCTTTTTATGCCGCTCATCTTCTGCGTTTTCAGCCTGTGAGGATGCACAAGTGTTCGTAATTGAAAGTTCAACATGGGGGAGCTGTCCTGACACAATCTAAAAGGACTGTTTACAAGAATTGGCCGGTGTAATTGTTAGTGCTGGAAATACTACCGCAGCAGTAGCGAGACATAAAAGTCAGTAATTGCCGTTTTCACACAGGAAATTACGGCCACGACAGAGTCCTGGCAGCTCTCTGGCTCCTCCTGAACTGACAGTGGAGGTAAACAAGTCACGATGCTGACAGTGGAGACATTAAAGAGCCTTCGGACTTTGTATTGCCAACACCCTGCAGGGGGTGCTGTGTGGGATCAGAGCCAATGAAGGGGAATTTGGTTATTATCTCAGCGCGAAGCCGGCACTCTGAAGGAGCCAATGAAGCAAGGCTTCATTAACACCCTCTGAATATCAAGGCCTGCTGCATAATGCAAGTTTTTAAAACCCATTTGTTTTGCATTACAAAATGGAGCCTTCTTTAAAATCCCATTTGTTATGAGTCACGCTGAATGACTACGGCGTAACACGTTGTTACCCTTCAGGAACTTGGCATTAAAGACCCTGCATTAATTCAATGAAGCAATGAGACCGCAGTCTAATAGGACTGCTAAGTCTCCGCTGTTCTCAGGTTTTAAAGAAAGGATGAGGCAATTACTTGAAGCAAAGGGCTCGAATGTCTCTTTCCTGGCACTGACTGAAGAAATCTACAAAGGTTTTCCCATTAGAATTCAAATATTCCTTACTTGTGTTTGTATTAGCGTCAGAATGGATTCTTTCAGCGAGTGCTGTCTCAACCCACTTTAGCTGTGAAAGAAACATGAGTCACAGTCTACAAACTACAGTTGATAACACATCTTGCGTCGTAAAAGCACTGAGAGAAATTGCTATGCTAAAAAGGCTTCAAGCTGCAAATGAATTTGAATTTAGATCAAAATAAAACAAATAATTTATGCATATGTGATAACTTTTAACTCTATAGTTTGCAATTTGTGCAGTCACCTGTTCATACTTTACATTTTTAAAAAAGAAACAGGTTAAAAAGTAAAGCTTATATACAAAGTCTATATTTGTTTTAATATAAAACAATTTTAGGTTCTTTTATCTACCTTGTTCATATAGCTAGCTTGGTATTTACAGAGTACATTAAAATATTGTAATTCATTTAATATATTTTTTTCTTTAAAGATGGTATTGACAATATATATATATATATAATTAAACTTTATTTAGGTGAACATTTCAAAAAAATTTCAAATATGAGCTTAATAAATATCAGCAGGATTTAAATCAGAGGGGTGATTTTAAAAATGAATGAAATCTATAATTAAATTTTTTTAGCTTATTGATAATGTTTTTTAGTTATTTTACATAATTAGTTTAGACTCCAAGTGCATATGAATTCTAATCAAGAGAAAAAAACAAGATGATAAACATGAATTCACACAGTTCATGTATGCATCAATATCTATATCTGACCCTGGACCACAAAACCAGTCATAAGGGTCAATTTTTTGAAATTGAGATTTATACATCATCTGAAAGCTGAATATATAAACTTTCCACTGTATGGTTTGCTAGGATATTGCAATATTTGGCTGGGGTTCAACTATTTGAAAATCTGGAATCTGAGGGTGCAAAAAAAAAAAAATATTGAAAATTGTCCAAATGAAGTTCTTAGCAATGCATATTGCTAATCAAAAATTAGCTTTTGATATATTTACGGTAGGAAATTTACAAAATATCTTCATGGAACATTAACTTATTTAACATTTACTTATTATCCTAATGATTTTTGGCATAAAAGAAAAATTGATCATTTTGACCCATACTATGTATTTTTGGCTATTGCTACAAAAATACTTGTGCTACTAAAAACTGGTTTTGTGGTCCAGAATCACATATAGTAAAACTGTAACAGCACAATAGAGGTTATAGGTGCAGTTCAGCAAAAAAGAAAAATAAAAAATTCTGTCATCATTTACTCCCCCTCATATTGTTACAAAACCATACGCCTTTCTTTATTCTGGAAGACAAAAGAAGACATTCTGAAAAATGTCTCAGTGTTTTTGTCTATACAATGGAAAACAATGGTGACCAAAGCTGTTTGGTTGCCAACATCCTTCAAAATATCTTTTGTGATTCATCGTCATTGACACAGAACGAGTAAATCATGACAGAATTTTAATTTTTGGGTGAAATATCTTATTTAAACGGTGCATTTCCTTGTTGGAGTCATTAAATACATTGTTTTAAAAATACAATTGGTTAGTTTAGACTTTAAACATCAGTATCCAGAGGAGGCGACCTGTCCATACAGGGAGACAGCGAGTCCTGACTGTGAGTAGAGCTTATTCCAGTGTCCGAGTCCGTGTCTGTCGCATCTGTAGGGGAACATGTCAGTTTGACCTTGCCTGCTGTCTGCTGAGAGACCGTGGCCCTGATCTGGCTCTTCAGAGATACAGGGCTAGACTGGTCTGGACAGGCCCCCAACTCAAGTGCACTGAGTTGGGCAACTAGATGCTGGTATTCTTGATTCTGGGACTGCAGGGCTGTTTTGTTCCGCTGTAGTTCCTTCTCGATTTCCTGCGTTTGTGCATGTAGGGAAAGCCCAGCTCTCATGCTTGACTGAAGTTCATTGCGTAAGCTTTCCAATTCTAGGAGATCTGATGAGGACAGCGAGAGGTTAGGTTCCAGCTCTAGTTCTGGACTTGCAGCTGCTGCGCCTTTCAAGTCCTCTAAATCTGAAGTCCAGTTCCTCAGCTCCAGGTCAATATCTTGAGAAAGCTGATCTATGAGTTCTTGGTGCCTGCAAACGTGTAGTTCTAGTTGTTCGAGTCCATCACTGGTGTATAGATACTCCTGAAGCTGGTTGTCAAGTTGGGACAACGACTGGTCGTCGTCACTCTCTGTGATGCTGGAGCGAGGCGTGGGGCTGTTCGTCAGCTGTTTCTCTGCATGTTCAATCTCCAAGTCAATCTCACGCATTTGGTGAATCTGCTGCCGGATGGTCTGATCCTGTGAGATGATCAACTGCACCAGCTTACTTATCTCTTCTGATCCCTCTGATGTCTCAGCGTTCTGGATCTTCTCCAATTTGCGGAAGGCCTTCTTCACCATGCGCTTCTGCTTCTCTGCAGACACAGTCTTGGCGTACTGTGCAGGTCCTTGCTCCCATCTTTTGGACCTCGATCCGCGAGACTTCGAGGCTCTTTTGGCTCCTTTGGATGATGGCACAAAATCACTGATCTTCATGAGGACAAACTGTATGAAAGGTCTCTCGTCGCCCCAAGCGTTCCACAGTCTGAGAATTCGAGTGAGAGGTGGCAGTGCTCTCTCAAAGCCCTTCCACCGTTCCAGGATGCAGAAGTCTTTAGGTTCCCCATGTAATAGCCTCTTACTCTCGGGTAATGTCTGGTGGTCCTCCAATAAAGCCTTGACTACATCTGCGCAGGTCGTGTGCTTGGTCACGCCACAGACTACCTTTTCTTCTCGACACACAAGCACCTGGATTTCCTTGCCTGGTGTTGTTTCCTCTACAACCTTAGACCTGGTAAAGACATATAACAAGTGCGTATTATAAACAACAACAATCACAAAAATGACTACTAATATGGTCATTTTATACAATAAAGTCAAAAAATTAAAAATAAAAAAATTAAATTAGTTAGTTCACCCAAAAATGAAAATTCCCATGTCATTCCAAACTCGCATGACCTTTGTTTATCTTCAGAACACAAATAGATATTTTTGATGAAATCCGAGAACTTTCTGACCCTGCACAGACAGCTAAAATGTTCAAATGACCCATAAAAGTAGTAAGGACATTGTTAAAAGTTGTTTAATTGTTTTCTTTGCACACAAAAACTATTCTCGTATCTTCATAACATTACGGTTGAACCATTGATGTCACATGGTCTATTTTAATGATGTCCTTACTACCTTTCTGGGCCGTTTGAATGTTTCAGTTGCTTTTCTGTCTATGCAGGGTCAGAAAGCTTTTAGATTGCATCAAAAATATCTTAATTTGTGTTTCGCAGATGAACGAAGGTCTTACAGGTTTGGAACGGCATGTGGGTGAGTAATTAATGACAGAATTTTTGTTTTTGGGCAAACTATCCCTTAAGGGTCCTTCCGTGTCAACTCAACCAGAGGTCCCCGGCTCAAATGTTTGATTTTACTAATATTTTTTCTGAGGAAAGACATGTATCGTGATAAAAGCCAAAATGTTGAATGTCATTGATAAATATTTACTGAGTAATCCACTATTTTGTTGAGGGAGGTCAAAATGGCAATTTTCTCCTTAGATTCAGTCAAATTACAGGGGGGGAAATGGCTTCAGAAAGATGGTAGCATCATTATCTTATGTTTACACAGAGATCTAGGTCTGTTAGTAAAATCTGTTGCAATTTTGGTTGCATTATGTGCCAATGGTGACCATTCAAAAATGAGGAAACAGCACTTTTCAAGCAAGTTTTTCTCCAAGGTTTGCATGCCTTTAACTCAAGAAGTATTAAAGATATTTTAATGCCCTTTTACATATTGGGTCTTAACAAACTTTCCTGTTGGCATTTTCATTTTTAATGAGATTTGGTTCCAGAGATATTGAAATTTCAATATGGCTCCAGGAGTAAATCATTAAAATGTACACATTCTCAGTGGTCAAAAACCAAATGTGGGTCAGCTATTTTGACCTCCCTCTACAAAATATTGGATTACTGAGTAAATATTCATCCATGACATTTAATATTTTGGCTTTCATCACTATACATGTCTATCTGTCCTCAGAAAAAAATATTAGGGGAAGTTTTTGAAATTTGGTTGATTTGACATGACCCTTCAAGAATTACAAAATGAATAACAGTTTCATTACACACTAGTCTTTTGTATTATACAGCAGTTGCTAGCACAAAAGCAATACTTCCATCACAAAAGTGATTCAGTCGCACTTATGTGTAATATTAGACACTCAAAACCTAAAAACACCCCATAACTGTGGTAAATCACTGTACTGGAAATACTGGAGTGGCATAAAGCTCACAAACTGTATATCTATGATTCAGGAGTCATTTTACAGTCTGTACATAACTGTACTTGTACTTTTTAAATGGCACACTAAATGGCTGACATTATTCAGATGAGCAGAAGGCTTCATGACAAGTGTAACATAGCCTCAATTATCTGAAATGGTTGTTTCATAATTTTTCACTCTCACAACATCACCATAACAAGGTCATAACATCAGGTATGACTAATCATCTTTTATAGTTCAGAACTGTAGAGGCTAATTAAAAACTATGAAAAGCAAAAGCAATTTGAATGGAAAATTTACATTTGCTGATGTTTTGCTGGCGATTATGCCTTAATGAATGACCTCAGAAGAATGCAATATATATGCAAGAATGCAGGTGGTTAGTTAATATTTAGAAGACACTGCAGCTACTCTACACAAAAGTAAATAGTTGAGCTATTCACATAGCAGACCACCCAATACACTGCTGGTATATTAAAACGGAAACTATCCTTAAATATACTGTATTCTGTAGTGCTACAGGCCATAGACTAGATCTTAGACTGAAAGTATACAAACTAAATGCAAGATTGCTATTTGTTAAATGTCGTATGATATAATTAACTGCATACAATGCTATTTTTAACAGTTAGTCCCATATTGACACCTGTGCTAGTAATCCCACATGACTTCATCAATGTGACATCATAACAGAAGGTTACAACCCTGGCATTTACATAATAAGCAAGCAAAAGTATATAGAAGCTTGTCCGCACATGTCGGATGCATTACACTGAAACAGACAATATGCTACAATACAATACAAGCGTTCACACTCAGCTGGTTAACAAAATGCTTTGTTGGCCTGCCATACAATTTTGATCCATTTTAGACGCCTTTTGAATGAGTCTGAGAAGAATAATCTACGCTGGGAATTCAATATTGTTTTCATGAAATAATCTATTTTATTTAGTGACTGTTTTCCAAAATTGTCATGAGTACAGGAAACAAATGAGAGGGGATGGAAGCACCTGTGTTTGTCTTGTGGGAAAATCAATGGTGACCAGCAGCATCCTGTTACATACATCCTGCCACTAAGTTCATGTGTTGTGAGGCAATGGAAAACTACGAATTCCATATACTGTAAATGAATTGAGCAAACATGTACATGCATAAAACAAAAGCCTGGTTTGAAATGTAGATTAGATGTATCGGTTGTGCCCTAATAATCACGACACCAGAGACATTGTCAGAGAACCACTGAAGGTGAAAAGAACAGAACACTCTGCTTCTCAACTCACAGAGCTAACACAAACACGCGTGTGACCATCAGACTTGATGCTTGTACTACAGAGAACATGCTGTATCCTTCTACAGACTTAACACAATGACTGGACAAGGAACATCATCTCCTGAACTCAGTCTATCATGGTTTATTAGGCTGTACAAAATTATGCTTGGGAAATTAAACATTGATTTAACAAAGATGTGCAGGTCGTTCAGAACCATATCTCATTACCAAAATTCATTATCTTATATTAATACAGTGCAGTCAAAGTTGTAGATAGTGATTAAATAATAAATCCTTATGCAATAGATGTAAAATTTGTGACTGTGCAAGTTAAAAGCAGATGTGAAATCATATTATATGGGTATTGCCTGTGTCAAATGATTCATTAACAGGTATCTCAGAGATTTTGGTGAGCACATGTGAACTGGAGCGAGGCAGAAGTGAAGGGAGGAATTCATAAGTGAAATGTTCTTATCTATACTGTAAATACATTCAGTTTTCTACTTCAAAAATGTACTTATTTTACATGTTATATGTAATATGTAATTAATTCTGAGTATTTTACAATCACAGTAAGATAGAGGCAGTACTAAAAACAGTGAGGCTTCTGAGCCCTACGTAAAAGGAATGAGAGATTTTAAAGGGGGAAAAAAAACTTTTTCACTATGGTTTGTTGATTTCCAGAAAAATCTACTTGATAAGCATCACTGAGAAGACAAAACATCTCCACTGTGTGTTTAGGTGGAGCAGTTTGACTCAACAGCTTTAGCAAAGCAAAGTATACCTGTAAGTTAAAAATTGTAATGCTGCGCTAGAAGCTTCTTATTTAACCTTCAACAGAGTGACATTATGTTTGGTGCACTAAAAAACCCATACAATTACGGCAGCTGAGGTAGTTTAGTTGAGTGTAATAACCCCCTCCAGTTTAAACTGCTGCTGTCAGAACAAACACCTTTGTATATTCACAAAACAGCAAGCCTATGAATTAAAGCATGTATAAATCAACATTTACAATGATACTCTGCATGGACCACATTAAATAAAGCAGACATAGAGTTAGATTACCTTTGATTAGATTTCACTCTGAACATTTGGGATAATTACACTTGGCTTATGCTTTAAAGGTGATTTTACAGCATCATAAAACTATAATGTCCCCTCAGAGAGTCTCAAGTTTAAAAAGACTGGTAAAGACAACTAAAATGTCTTGCTATGCAATAAACTGTCTGCATAGAAAATGCAAAAATAGATAAAAATGGTATATTTTTTTGGCATAAACCCTGATGCAAACTAATGTGGGATAGCCATCCAAGAAAGAATCCTCTTTAATCAGCCCACAACAAACACTACTGAATAATTAACCATATAGACAAGCCTATGTGGAAACACAGAGACATCAAAAGTAAACCAAAGCACTTAAACTGCAAAGTCAATTACACTGATGACAAGAACCTTAAAGAGTATAAACTTTTAAAAAGAATTTTGACAGTAATTTATACTGTAGGCTCAACTTAAGTTCATCTCACGCAACCCATTTTTTTCAGGCCACTAGTTTATTGCTACCCGCCTATCATCTACAACATTTTTGACCCTACTGGAGTTTAGCTACCTGTGAACTACAGAATATCTTCGAAACAAACACAAATATTTGGATAAATAATGAATGAATATATGTATGTTTTGTCATGTAACTCCCTGGATACTGACAGCGATCGTACAATTATGGTTGCTATGGTTACCTGCTTATGCAAATTTTTGTTCGCGCGATTACACATTTAGCACATTGGTGAGCCTGGACCATAAAACCAGTCCTAAAGTAGCACGGGTATATTTGTAACAATAGCTAAAAATACATCGTATGGATTAAGGCTAATTATTCAATAGTCTTTTGTTAAAATGATCAATTGTTCTTTTATGCCAAAAATCATTAGGATATTAAGTAAAGATCATGTTCCGTATATCAAAATTTAATTTTTGATTAGTACTATGCATTGCTAAGAACTTCATGTGGACAACTTTAAAGGCGATTTTCTCAGTACATTTGCAGGCTCAGATTCCAGAATTTCAAATAGTTGTATCTCGGCCAAATATTGTCCTATCCTAACAAACCATACACGAACGGCAAGCTTATTTATTCAAATTTAAATTTCGAAAAGATTCTTATTACTGGTATTCCTTATAACTCACTCACATAATCTTCTGTTTGTTCAAACAGTCTTAAAAAATACAAACGTTCTCTAAACAAGTAAGTTATAAGTTACAAGTAAGTACATGTGCATGTACTTTCATAATAATAGTAGTTATCTAAGACTTAAACTAAATAAATAGGTCAGTATACTGACACTACAACAGGCTTTCCAATCAATTTCGTCAAACTCAGATTCGGACGCACCGTCACGCACATCCGTCGTCATCCAGGAATGAATATTTAGAAAAAAATGACTCATATTGGAGACACTCATTTTGCGTTACTTAACGCCAGCAACCAGCATCCAAGAGAGGCACCAGTGCAAGCAGAACAACAGCATTAAGTGTAACTCGACTCTCTGCAACCATGCAGCGAAACACTTGAGTGAGAGCAAGTGCTGTTGTTACAGTGACGACCGTTCACAGCTCATAACAATAACTGTACGCGTTTGATTACGCACCTTTCTAAGAATATTTCTACTTCTACCTTCTACCCTTGTTTCAAACTTTCAAATAAATATATATTTATATATATACACATGTACGCCTGTGGTAAGACTGCGCAATCTTAAATGAAATGGATGGTGTGAATCATACCTGTTCTTCAAACGCGCCTTCAGAAAGTTTTTTCCAAAAGGAGCCATCGCGCGTCAATATGATCCCAGGTCAGATCCAAGACATCGTGTAACAGAACGGAGCCCCTAAACCTAATCAAGAAAGTGCCACTTAAGTGCCGGCCGCGGAAAAAGTTGGACAACTTGCGAACTTCAAAGTAAGAGGAGTTTCAAGCAGGGGCCGGCCCACTTCACACGGAGGGAGGCGACAAAACTCGCCCGTCGGAGAACTGTGTGAAGCTGATGGTTGTGATAGCATCTCTGCCCTGTTTTGGAGAACGGGGAGTGTTGTTACACATTTTGTTTCAGCGTCTGTAACTCTGTTTTTTTCCCTACACTACGTGTCACTGATATAATGTTAACATATTTACCTGCAACAGTTTGAATCAGTTGGATGTCAAAAAATAGCCCACTCACTGTTTAAATGAATTACAAACTGTTAAAGAGCGCTTTTTTTTACTTTAATGGGTTGTAACACCAGTAGCAAATAATCTCCAAATATTCGGATATCGGCAAAAATCCACCTTTTTCCGTAAGAACGGGCGCCGCCATTTGTAAATTTAATTGGTCAGGCTTTTGGCCATATCGTGTCCATCTACTTTTAGCTGTACAAAACAGCTCGTTTTGCTGCTTGATATTGCAAATTGGTGTGTCTTACCATATTATTTTAATGTATTATCTTAATTATGAACACACTAAATTGTAGTGCAAACAGTTTTATGGTTTACTGCACATTGTTATTCTTTTCGCTATAGGTAGCGGCTAATTAACCAAAAGTCTCACCCATAGGCTTACTTCTGCGTTGAAGAAAAAGGTAGATGGGTGTTATGCCATTCTATATTAAAACCACACTCTCTTTTAACATTTGATTTATATATAATCAATTTCATGGCAAATAAAATAGCTTTTTTTTAATTGTTCCGTAAGTCAATTTTTACACAGAATCTAACACACCTCAGGAGGTTGGTGGTTGGTGTGTGATTGTGATTTGTTAAAGGGACAGTTCACCCCAAAAATAATATTGTATCATTGATTACCTACCTTAATATTGTTCCAAACCCGTAAGTCCTTCGTTCATCTTTGGAACACAAGTTAAGATATTTTTTATGAAATCCAAGAGCTTTCGGATCCTGCATAGACAACAACGCAACTACCAAGTTCAAGGCCCAGAAAGGTAGTAAGAACATCATTAGAATAGTCCATGTTACATATGTGGTTCAAAAACCCAATTTTGAGAATACATTTGTGCACAAAGAAAACAAAAAACTTTATTCAAAAATTTCTTAATACTGTATAATTATGAATTATAATGCATCATAATTCTACTTTGACTGTGACTATCATGTATCTAGATAGAATATTTGTTTTGGCAAACAATCAAATGTCAAGACCGTTTCATTACAAGCTGTACTGAGCCAATCTTTTAAGTTTAAACATCACACATTGGAATCTCAAAACAGTTTACATTTTATCTCAGCACAGTGTGAGCAATCTATAACAATGGAAAGTATGACGGACAATAAGAGTTAAAATTGGGTTGACGTGCTGAACAGCGCAGCCTAAGATTGGTAATTCTTGAAGACTGTCAATATCAATGAGTTCAGTGAAAGGCATTGCGCATCCTCTCCAACTTTCATCATCACGCTGCTAAGAACTAATCACAAATTCACTTCTTCACTCCCCCTCCCTGCACTAGAACGAAAAGAGGAACATCAAATGAGCATTTATGAAAGTTTTGACGTCAACAATCAAAGTGGTTTCTGAGGTGTTTGCTGATGTCATTGTGACACAGGACAAGGGGGCATGGAGGGAGGGAGGGAGGGATGGAGAGAGAGAGATATGGAGAGATGGATACGGGAGGGGTAGGAACGATAGTGCGCTCCTCTGACATCATAGAGGCTCTTATATACCGGGTGGAATGGAGCCCGCCATTCCTCACTTCACTTCTGAGAAAGCCAAGAGAAGACGCAGCAAACAGGTTGGATAAGAAACCAAGAAGACAGCATCGTGACTTCTGCAGGACCATTTGCTGCGGTTTTCTCTCTCTGCCTCTGTAACTCTCTTGCAACTTCTCTCTAGTACTCTTCCATCCGTTTTCATACCATTTTATGACCTTTAACCCTATGGACTTGGGCCCAGCTTGAATGTGCAGAAACTGTGGGACTACTAAGAAAATGCAGATGCAGCTGACCTCCGTTATGCTCCTTTTTTTATTGTGTAATGGACTGTGTTCAGGTACGTGCACTTTTATCAATTATAAAAACATTCAAAATGACAGATCCTTTGCGAGGAAAAATTTTTTATGATGATGATGGCGAATATTCACATAATGTGTCTTTTATGGTCTTACGTTGTTTTACTATAATGATCAAAACTGATATTACGAATAATCAGTATTTCCACTAGTAGTATGCATTATAAATTCTATTATGTTTGGATAATTTTATTAGCAACTGAATAAAGATAAAACATATTAAAATTTGATAAAATACAACTTAAATGGATGGAATCAGATATATAGTCATATATCAAATTTAAATACATCTACACTTGCTAGAGAACAATTTTCTGCTTTTATGCAGTATATGACAAAATAACTACAGGATTTCCACTCACTTAATGCTCTAAATGTCTTATAGACATTTTAACCTTATACATTTAAACATGATCCTAGGCTATCCATTTGGGAATATATGAATAATAATATGAAATATAGACCCATTTCACATTTCTTTAGATCTTGTTGAATTAAAACAGACTCTCTGCTGCAGACAAGAAGGTTTCTCTGTACTTTGATGTGCATATGCTCAGTTCTACCCTTAAAACATGTCAACATTGTGTGTTTTCTCCCTTTATAGATATAGACCAGGGGAAAAGGGCAATAGAGGAAGAGGTACTGAGAAGTCTCCTCACTTCAAAGGTACATTCTTGCTTTTAAAACAGTCTTGCTTTTAAAACATCTGTTGAGTGCGAGGCAGTACTGGCCTTATAAGGGGCCTTAATATAGATATGCCCTTTGACTGTGGGGCAGCTGAATTTTAAATGAAAGTCATGGTTATTTTATGCATTCTGATTTTGAGAATACAGCATGGTACAGGAAAAGTGCTTTGGGATTTGGTTTGTGCACCGATTCATAAAATGGCTATTGTGTTCATGAATGCCATGATGTACAGCGCTCCACAAATGTAGGTGCCAACTGATGTTAAATGCAATACGAAATTACACGTTTTTGTAAACTATTGATTGAAAAATAAATAATTCCAATCAGGCAGCAAATCAGAAGCAGTGTATTCAAAAAGCTAAATGGCTGAAGCTTTTACGCTCTATTGGTGGACCAAATGATGTGTCATTGCTTGAAATGATGCTCAGCTGCCTTCATTCATTGAGCAATATTCTGCACTGCATTAACATCCATTATCTATCGTCAGTACATTTGACTGTTATCCATTATTAACAGATAATCAGGTAGCATCATGGTGTTTGTAATTTTCTTTTGAACCCTGACCACACTTTCTGGCTTTTGTAACTTTCCGTATAGTCGTCCTCTCTACTGCAGAGTTAATTAAAAATTATGACTTTAAATACTGACATTAAATATGATGTCTTTAAGGCTAATGCTTTTAAAATGTCAGCTGGCCAAGTCTAATTAAATGTAGTGAAATAGTTACTGTAATGGCAGACAGCCTGCAGGTCGGATACATGTGACATTTTCCTCAGTTATTTAATAAGAAAATATCTTTCAGTTTAAATGACTTAGATTATTTGCACTCATTTTTAATATCAAACGTATGAACTCGAAGGTGATTGTGTTAGTGTAATATAAGACTTAGACAAACTTACAGCCAACAGGTTGAAAACAGATTTCCAGATATCACACCAGGCCTTGATCTTGTTAGATTCATCCAGTGAAGGCCAATAAAAACCCTAGAGAAAACTCAAAATGTGCTTATCCAGTATTGGCACTCTGTAAGTGGACTGAGAATGTAGTAAATAAATCAAAATAAAGCTGAGAGGGAGTCATTTTAAGTAAACATTTTTTCTCTCTCACCATGTGTGCAGGTAAAGCAGAGCAAGCACATCGCCCCCCTGTGGCAGCTGCCGCTTCACGATGTCTGCAGGATGATGAACGGTCTTGGGGAGTCCTGGCAGGAGGCCTGGGGCAGTGAGGAGGAGCAGGAGGATGGGGAGGTTCAGGCTGACTATGAGCAGAGGGTCTCGGGTACCCTCGCCCAAATGCTTGAGGAAATGCATGACCTTCAGAACCTCTGCAGGGTCTTGCAGCCTAGAGAGGTGAGAGATGATAAACACAGCCATTGAGACTTTTTATTTTTATTGGTAAATTTAGATTCATTCTTCAGTCACCTAACAGTTTATTAGGGCTGATTTTCTTTATACGTGAAATATAGGGTGGTTCATAAATAACTGATGCAGATTTACATAAAAAAGCAGCATGAAATTAAACATTTTGGAAGAAATACCATGTTCAAAAGAAATGCTGCCAAATGGATTACAACACAAGCCAAAAAAGATTGCTTACATAAAGAGGCCAAATGGTTTATGAACATTTTAATGCTTGTCATTTAGCTGATGATCTTTATTCAATAGCACTACAGTGCCAATTTCAAGCAGCGTTATTTTAGTATATATATGAGATACTATTGTACATTTTATTAAACAAATTGACTTAGTTTTTATATTTATATCATCTGTTTTCATTTTAGTAATTGTTTGTGTGTTTTTGTCATTAGTTATTTTCATTTTATCTAGAAAATGTTTGTTTTAGTATATCAAGTTAAACAAAATGAAAATGAGAAACATTTCCTATCAGAGTTAAAACAAGGGAATATATATGAGTTTATTTGCAAAAACAGATAACTCCGTTTTTTACATTTTCATAAATCCTGTTTTTTATGATGTTATCACGTTTTTATGTTTTATTGTGTTAGTTAGCTGTATTTTTAAGTTATTTTCTACCTAATCAAAAAACAAAACAAAACAAACAAACTGCAGTTAACTACAAACTAAAAAACTATTAACTAACAAAAAAAATAAAAAAATAAAAATGAATAATATATATATATATATATATATAATAACAACAATAACATATTTTTTTTATATATATTTAAAATATAAATATATATATATATTGCAAGTACCAAAAAAAATGTAAATATAATTTTTTAAAATATAAATA
>JAHKKF010515964.1:9778-34850 GCA_019740295.1 Labeo calbasu
ATTGTAGGCTACTCTCCCAGGTTCAGGAAACAATCCTCCATAAAATGCACTGCACGCACTCAAATATTTGTATTGCAATGTTCTGGAACAATGTTGTAAATATAAGTTAACCACTGATTTCTAGTTGTGTACTCATTTGGAAGGCCAAACAAAGTACTTTCACTTTCGCAACGAAACACACATGGCGTGGCAACAATACTACAATACTGCGAAATTAAAAGTTATGCCTTCTTTGTTTGCATATACACATTTGGACGGTGTTATGCTAATCTTCCCACACAGTGATGTAGATTTGTGGGGGCCCATTTGAATGAGCCATTTTAGGATGTCGTGGCTGAGTCTGAACTTTTATAAGAAAGAACTTTAATCTTTGCAACTTTACAGATTTTATATATGCACAAACAGCTTGTACCACTCCAAAGACAAAAAAAAACATGTGACCCCTTTAAATCAGGTTCTTAACTCTGGCCCTCAAGGTCCACTGTCCAAACTTGATCAAACTCACTTGCCAGTAACTATTCAGTAATCCTGAAGACCTTAAATAGCTTGTTCTGGTCTGTTGAATTAGGGCTAAAGTGAAACTCTGAAGGAAAGTGGAGCTTGACGGCCAGAGTTGAGAACCTGATTTAAAGGGGTCAAATGATGCGATTTCATGTTTTTCTTTTTCTTTGCAGTGTTACAAGCTGTTTAGCTTGTAATTAACTTTAGCTAAATGAATAATGGGCTGGTTTGAGTTATCATTCTTCTTTTGGGAATCCCACGGTTCTCACTCACAGTGTAATTTTCTGGAAAACAGGACCAAAATTAATAAAGAAAATTATTATTATTTGTAACACTTTAGGGACCACTTTCACACTTTAACTAGTTACTTATTAGCTTGCATATTACTAGCATATTGGCTGGTTATTAGTTCTTAATACTAATAATCAGCATATTCTGCATGACCATATTTTAGATCCCCATACCTAAACTTATAGTTAAAAAAGTCATAGTCAATAGTTAGTTTATAGTAAGAAGTGATCCCCAAACTAAAGTGTGATCTGGTTATTTTTATTATTATTATTATTGAATTGGTTCATCAATAAGTTCTTTTTACTTTTAGTACTTAAATACATTAAAAATCAAGTACTTTTGTAATTTTATTTAAAATTGAAAAGGAGTATTAAACATTTTTATTGGAGTAATATTTTACTAGGGTATCTGTAGTTTTACTTGTGTACCACCACTGAAACTGAAGACATCCATCTCTGTTAAGACCATTTAACCATTTACAGGTGTGTGTGGTTTACATGCTTTTTGCGGCACCAAATAGAACTGATAACATTTTAAATACAATAAATTCAACTTGTTTCTGAAACATTCCCTCATTTTTCATTAGTTAGTTCTGCCCAAACTCACACACCGTTGTTTGAGCCACCATTGCCATGGTAAGCTAGTTGGGATGCTCAGATAAACAGAGCATGACTTTCATTTGTATGTCCTGATGTCTGAATAGTAGTGTTCCAACTGGCCTACATTTGTCTCTAATTTTCAAGTTTTTGGTGAGCAGGATGTTTCAGAACAATGTATTTTCATAGATACATTGAAATGTAGTCAGCTTTGAACCAGAAGCACTAATGAAAAGATCCATAAACTCATGTTGCAAAGTACATTTTGCACCTATGGCTGGGGAGATAAAAACAGACTATCAATCTGTCAATCAAACCAGGCAATATCAAATCACCATTTTTGAAGCTTTGGGGAGCATGACAATAAGACCTGCTTCTAAATACTAGGGATCTTGGAACATACATGCTCTTATGTAGCCAGATGATTAATCATCATCATGAGGGACATGAGCACATTTCAACAACACAGAGAGAGTAACGCCTGCAAACATCTGTGGATGATGCAATACTGCGTCGACACAATGGCATTTTACATTCCCCCTTCATTTCTCCCCTACATTCCAGCCAAGATCACTGGATTTTTGGACATTCTTAATCAAGGTTTCTTGTTTAATTACCTACACACTGTAGAGCAGAGTTAGTTAGTCCTAAATAAAATGGAGAGCAAATGTGAGAGCAAAGACTTTAAATGTTTAAACGAGATTTCTGGTTTACAGAAATTATGAAATATCACAAACAGCATCTACAAATAACACGTATTTAGAATGTAGGTAAGATAATTTTGTCTTTTTTAGGGTTTTTTTAAAGGTCACAATAATTCTGACATGACAACTTTCACAGAGATAAGCATGGTAATATCCATGGAAATGTTAATGTGTTTGAAGTTGAATCTGCTAAGTACCAACACTCACTACTGCCAGTACGCAGACATGCCACTGTGATCATGTAAGAAATATTGCTGCTGCGCATATAACATGCATGAAATTACCCTGTAGCAGATCAATAAAGGTGGAGCTGGGGAAGTTGAAGGGTTTCTGAAGTGCGCTGCAACTGCTACGGCAAACACTGGTCAAGTATTTGAATGTTGAGCAGCAAGCTCACTGGCTGCTGATGCAACAAAAAACAATTGGCTGCACCATTATATCAGATTGAGTTACAACCTATCAACCTGCACCAGTGGTACTCTTTGTATTCATTTTTAAAATACATCCAGCGATCACCGAGAGCATCTGTTTCAAGATTTACCTGGATATGGTACTCTGCCTTTAGTGACCAGCTCTGTCAGCAGGATTCCAAAAGACCAAACATCAGATTTAATGGTGAATTTTCCATACAGAGCTGCTTCGGGCGCCGTCCACTTAATAGGGAATTTTGCCCCTGAGATACAGACATAGTGGAAAGAAAGAGATGTATTGAAATGATAATGCACTGGAATATCTTTGTCTTAAAGTCTGCTATTAACAATTAAAAACTTTGAAATCATGAAATGAAAATACACTCATTTTTTACACATCTTTCATATTTAATGAGCAGAACAGAAGGATGAGAGACAGGAAATAATTAGAGACCAGAGACCGGTCTTTAGTCTCTGTGCCCAGGCACAGCTGAGCTACAGTATATGTTAGAGCACTGCCTGCAACACACTGCTCTAACATTACATTTATTTTCTTAATACATACAGTGTCTTATTGTGCACAATTCATCAGATCACATTATTCTAAAACAATCTATATATACAATCTTCCACCAAGATTGAATAATTTCCTGCTCTTCTGAAAAGACTTTACTTTTCTGCTGATGTAACCAATGCAGTGTGTTGACCAATAACATCAAAGTTTACTTTTCATGATCTAATCAAATCAAAAATCAAATCTGTCCCCTCAAAATGTTATTTTTCCAATGTGGGATTAAACTCCTTTTCTGTATAAAATTAATCAATCTGTAAACCAACTGTGAAATGATTTGCTTTCAGAGGCAGTTTGGTGGCAGAATTTTATATTCTAGACAGTTTCACTGGATTGTACCAGAACTTCTTTCCGCTTGCCTGTCTTGTTGAAAATAAATTGTGACCTTTCAGGTAACTTTTTTTCCGAGAAGCTCCCTGTCCTCTACTCTGCCGCAGCCTCTTTGGCTGCTATCTCTCTCTGCACCACAGAAACAGGATAAGCAGTCTGCCAATGAAAAAAGCTCTTTATCTGCTACAGACCATAAATGTGTGAGGAAACTTATTTAAAACCCCAAATAAAATGTGGAGCATATATACATTGACTACAACACAGTGCTATTTCCTTGTTTTCTTAAATAAAAGTATGCTTCAGGATTTGCAACCTTTTTTCAGCCATTAACATTCACACCACTGTACTACTGGGCAGCCATCTAACACTAATCATAATCTTTTGTATTTAATTTAAGACGCTGTCAATAGAACACAACTATATTTCGCAGCAGTTTTGACCTGTTATTAAACAGATTCAAAAACTGATTCTCCTTTTGTGTTCCACTGAAACTTTTGGACCAACATAACTAAAGAGTCAATTACTTCTTTAGCATACCAGAATCCTAAACAATACATATATGTTTGTGTCCAGATGGTCTGTGAAGCAATGGCAAGTGTTTCTTACCTTGCCGTGCAGTGTACTCATTGTCCTCAATGAGTCTGGCCAGGCCAAAGTCAGCGATCTTACACACCAGGTTATCAGCAACCAGAATGTTAGCAGAGCGCAAATCTCTGTGAATGTAGTTCATCCGCTCGATGTAGGCCATGCCTCCAGCCACCTGGATACACAAACACTTACACTGAAATCTGCTGAGCAAAGTCAAATCCTTAAGGAATAGTCCTGAGGTTACTTTAGTCCAAACTAAGAAATATTGCCTTCTGCGTGTTACAGTGCTGATACAGCATGATACAGTGCCTACCTATAATAAAATAAGTTCATACACACAACAGGGACCTGAACAGATTCTTTTCAGATTGAATAACCTAAAGCAGGGTTATTTTCATCCTGCTGTATTTGTTTCATCATTGATCTACAGTGGCCCCAAAACTATTTGAAGTAGTATACCTATTTTTGCATCACCTAAAGTACATTGAAGAAAATGTCTCATGAGAATTGTTTTGCTTGAAAAATATTTGTGTTATCTTTCTTTGAAGTAAATGGTGGTTTGTGGTTTGTGTTTTTTTATCTAATGCAATTACATACTTAAACTTTTAAGTGTGGCTTTAGTGTGTAAATATTTTCTGGGACCATAGTAGATCAGGTTTAAAGGAGAAGTTTACTTCCAGAACATAAATTTACAGACAATGTACTCACCTCATTGTCATCCAAGATGTTTGTTTTTCAGTCGTAAAGAAATTATGTTTTTAGAGGAAAACATGTCAGGAATTGTCTCCATATAGTGGACTTCAATGGTGCCCCCAAGTCTACACTTCCAAAATGCAGTTTAAACGCAGCTTCAAAGGGCTCTAAACGACTGGTTATTTTCTAAACAAATTGACAATTTATATACTTTTTAACCTAAACCGCTCGTCTTGTCTATCCTCTGCGATGCACATGCATAGTCTGTGTAATCCGGGTCAATACAGTTCAGGTAGGTTGAAAAACTCCCATCTAGTTGTCTTCTCCAACTTCTTACATCACTGTTTTACTTTTTTTGTATAGGGTGTTTGATCTTCTTTGGATGTTCACTTTGTAAACACTGGGTTGGTACTTCTGCAGCGATGTAGGACGATTTTGAATTTGGAGGAGAAAATGACATGGGAGTATTTCGACATACTTTAACTGTATTGACCCGGATTACACAGAGTTCACGCAGAGCTAGACAAGACAAGAGTTTGAGGTTAAAAGGTATATCAATTTCCAATTTGTTTAGAAAATGACTGATTGTTTGGCTAGATAAGACTCTTCTTCCTCGGCTGGGATCGTTTAGAGCCATTTGAAGCTGCATTTAAACTACATTTTGTAAGTTCAAACTTGGAGGCACCATTGAAGTCCACTATATGGAGAAAATTCCTGAAATGCTTTCCTCAAAAATACAATTTCTTATCGACTGAAGAAAGAAAGACATGAACATCTTGGATGACAAGGGGGTGAGTAAATTATCTGTAAAGTTTTGTTCTGGAAATGAACTTCTCCTTTAAGTGAAGTTGGTGTACCTGGGCTGCCATGTCGACAAGGTTGGGCAGCTTGAGTGCCCGTCCCTCTCCATCCTTCAGGAAATCTAGAAGGCTTCCTAAAACATACAACATACACATAGCTTCATCAAAACAAAGGACATGCTGCTAAAAGCAGATGTGCACTGCACACATATTTAATACAATAAACGGACATTTGTTTCCATTTTTGGAGACTATTATTTTCCTTATAAAAATTGTTACTTCTAAGAGAGGGTGGATTATGGTCTTGACTAAATTATTTTTTGATGCCCAATAACGTGGAGTTCAGGAATTTTTCCACCTACTGTCCATTAGTGTTTCTAGCAGTATTAGGTTAAATGTCTGCTTCCTCCATTACAGCTCTTCAAATTAAATTTAGCTCACTATAATTTCTTTTTCTTTCTGTCAAATAAAGCAGAGTGTTTTGAGTCCTCAGGTGACAGTTTCTAAGGTTAGAACATCAACCTTCAATCCTGATTTATCTTTAATTGGATTTTTTTTTCAGTCAGGCCTACAAAACCCATCAGTGTTGCTAAAATAGATACATTCTATGTCTGTCCTCTAGTTAACCCATTCTCTTCACCTTTACTATGAGAACAACTGCTGACCTTTTCCCATATACTCAGTGACGATGTAGATGGGCTCCTCAGAAACCACAGCATAGAGCTGCACTAGTTTATCATGTCGTAATTTCTTCATGATCTGAGCTTCCTCCAGGAAGGACTCTGGAGACATGGTTCCCGGCTTGAGGGTCTTCACAGCAACTTTAGTGTTGCCATTCCACGTGCCTGACAAAATCCACAAAGCAGACAGTCAGTACAACAGCACAAAGCTCCTAGACGAACAGCATGCCACAAAATGACTGTCATGCAACCAAAAAAGTTTAGCACCCCTCATTCATGCAAAATTAATTTGCAATTAAAGCAGCCATTATCACGCAAATACACTCATGGGGAATTCACAATGAATGAATTGTGCCCATTTATAACATTGTTTATTTGTATTCAGTTACTGTATTGTTTTAGCACTCTTCTATTAAGTATTATGCGGATCAACACAAAGTTGTGTTGAACGATGCGTTGTCAGATCGATTAATCGCAATTAATTGCATCCAAAATAAATGTTTTTTTTACATAATATATGTGTGCATACTGTTTAAATTTTTATGTATATAATACACACACATACATGTATATACTTAAGAATTATACGTAATATATATTTATATTTATGTATAACATAAATAATATATAAATATGAATTTAAGTATACATGTAAATATTTCTTAAATATATACATGTTTGTGTGTGTATATACACAGAAATATACTCAGTACACACACATATATTATGTAAACAAACATTTTGGATGCGATTAATCACGATTAATCGATTTGACAACACTAGCTGAATGCAATTTATTGAAAGTGTGTATGGCTTCTTATGCAATCCAAAGTATATATTTTTTTGTATGCAGTGAACTACATTGTACTTGTGATTTGTGGCTGTTTTTCTTAAGGATGTAGTAGGGAATTTCAACAGACAGAAAAAAAAAAACTTTCCACAGCACTGGAATCTGCTTGCCTTTCAATGACACTGCGATGGTGCACATTCTGATCATTTTAAGTTTGTAATTTCTTAAGTAATGAAGTAATGGGTATCTTAAAATATGGGTTGGACAATCTGACCAATGGCAGATGGAGACAGGTTTTTATAATAATTAAAGTGGTTTACATTCTCCTATCCATTGAATTTTTTTTTTTTTTTTAAATACTTCAGATAAGAGAAGACAATGTTACAAATATCATCTCATGTTTACTACTAGGTGTTGTCAAGGTGGTAGTCAAATGGTCTGTTTTTTAAAACCACTGATCTACACAAAACACACTGATCTATAGGCGTTTGTTCATTAAAAACTAAATACCAGCAGTGTCCTAAAGGCAATTATCATTGGCAGATTCAGGTGATATTTTGGGATGCATATCTACAGGGAAGTAAGTGAAAAAGTGAGAGATGAACACAAGCACACTTATCTTGAACAAGACTGCTTGTGATTAATAGAGGTGAGGAACAGCAGAAAAACTCTCTTGGGGTATTAGTCATAAAAAAAAAAACACCCATGATTCAACGTGATACTTACTGTTCTTTTTCTTACCTCCATTCAATATGATAACAACATGTAAAATCACTGAAGCTCTTGCAATGATTATCAAAACAAATCAGTATGTGTAAAATGTGTATGCACAAATTTAATTTAGTTTGTCCCTCAAGTAAAGTTTGTTTTTTTGTGAAAAATCTAATTTAACAGTTTGTTTGTTTGTTTGTTTATTTATTTATTTCCAAATTTACAATATCACTGACAAGCTCATGTTCATCTAATCCTTCTGTGTGGTATGAGTAAAAAGAAATGGTTTGCTGTCCATAATGAAGGGGTATGACCACAAGACTCAATGCAATATCTCTCTGGGCTAATTACTAAAAGTTAAAGAAATAGTTCACCCGAAAATGAAAATATGGAATTGTTTGCTCACCCTCCAAACAAGAGAAATTTTCAAGAATCTTCACAATGCTTATTACAACAGCTAATAGTAACCATGACTGTCAAATTTCAGACAGGATTAATTTTTTTTTTCTCAGATTTACAACCTTATGTTTTTTTTTCATTCGTGTTAGTTTTCAAGACTATTTTGCAAGTTACTGAGCAGCAAAAACTAGTAGGCCATACAACTAATATAAGCGAAAAGTTGTCAAGAACAAAGACACAAATGACGAGCAATAGATCATATAAATCCATCAGAACAAAGGTACAAATGAAATAAACAGTCCTTAAAATGTTTGAGGCAAGTCTGTACGACATTAAGCCATTCAGGTAAGAAATGTACAAAAACTGAATAAAAAAATTATACGTAAAATACAACACTATGAAATACACACTGATTTTTATTAAAGCTACAAAAAGTATTCAGTGGAGAGCAGCGAGTAATTTTTCTCTCTTTTATTGCTTGATTTACATTAATTAAACAGCAGCAGATTTATAAGGCTGCTATTACTTTAAGACCTAATTCACAGAGCTAAAATACTGACATCTGATTTTGTCAGTGCTGGGAGTTTGAAAGCAATGGTTACTATTAATAGGCTGTATGTAAAAAAGCTATGATTCTTCAAGATAACATAAAAATAAAAATAAACATCAAAAGCATTTGCTTGTTTAATAAAGATATTAGAAATAAATGTGACAATGAAATGGGTGAGGGATGTCAGAGGATTGTCGTAAGAATGAGGTGAGCAACCAATATTTTATAACTAACAGGATTAGATGAAAATGCTTCTCCAGAATCTTCATTTAAAACCTAAGTTTGTGTGGAGGTCAGAGAATGTGGGAAAGGAGGCAACTGTCTTACCACACCAAACATCAGCGAAACACCCGGCCCCCAGCTTCATGTCCAGCGTCAGAGACTCACGGGCGATTTCCCAGGAATCATGGCTAAGTCCCACCGTTTCAGGGGTGTAGACCATGCACACACCCGTTAAATTAAAGCACAAACCATCTGCACTCTCTATAAAGGGGGAGGAATAGAGGGGTTAACTAGCGGGACGACGGGGGTACATGCAGTGAGAGAGAATGAGGGTGGTCACATTGTCCTGAGAGGGTTGGTCACTTCATGATGTCTGAATATTCCAGAAATCAACGTACACATTGGCCCAGTTTACTTGCATTGTAAGGATGTGTTTTTTAAAAGTCAGAAGGATGACTTGCCAATTGTCATGCCACAAATGCTTTTGTTAACTGTTAGCTTAACACATATTGAACCTGAAAGATTACTTTAAAGAAATTAGCTTAAATATCCAGACATTTGTAAAGTAACTCCACCCCTCACATTGACCTCACTCCATCTCCCTTTCTGGGGTGCGTTTCCCAAAAGCAGCTATGAGCATAGTTGGCTAACGATGCTTCTGGGAAACACACTCCTGGTTGGCTGTTGCCAAGCACTGTGGGAGGGTCCATACCCATCCAAACCTCTCCAAACTGGCCGTTGCCTAAGCGCTTTATGAGTTGCAGTGACTCCCGTGGAATCTCCCACACGTCTTTGGTTTTGACAGACAGGTCAGTGAGCCTTGGCATCCCTTTGTGGCAAGGGACGACCAAACGACAGCAAAGCCCTGCTGCCCGCTCTGAGCGTGTGCATACAGACACATACAGATATACACAATGTCAGAAAGAGAGAGAGAGAGAAAAGAAAAGCATCAGAAGCACTGAGGGAAGCAGTACAGAGTTTCAGCATGACACCTGCAAATGTATATATATCGCTTGTGAGCCATGTTGCCTTTGTTTATTTCAGTAGAATCCAAATTTGTTTGTGAAACACTGTATATAACTGCATGGAATTTCATCTTGAACAAAACTACAACAACAGCTAGAACCTCGTAAATGATTTGAAAACAGTTGTGGTTAGCTATCAAACATTAAGGCTGGACATTTGAGATGTTTGCACATTATTGATTGGCCATAAAGTAGGACATGCCTGTTAGGCATGTTTTGACATTCAACAAAGGTTTAATGTGTGGCATTTTCCTACAACACTAAAGCAATGTTTACTCCGGACTGTAAAGCTGAGATAACAGAACACATGGCACCAATAGATGCATCATTTCAGGAATCAGTCATTGAGTACCATCTGCTCTGAGCTTCAGGAACCCAAGCATGTATCCGGCCTCATCAGCCATCAACACCACAAGCTCTCTCACAAGAAAATAAAACGGTGATGATGATATGGATTCAGTGAATCTTTAAACTGAGGTGTTTTCACTCTAGAGTTTTTGGTGTGGACTCAAGTCTGTATGACGTCAAAGCTTTTTTCAAGATTTAAAGCAAAGGTGCCCAATCCTTTTCTTGAAGATCGACCTACCTGCAAAGTTTAGTCCCAACTGTGATCAAACACACCTGTCTACAATTATCAAGTGCGCCTAAAGATCATTATTAGTTGCTTCAGTTGTGTTGGATCAGAGTTGGAGCTGAACTTTGCAGGAAAGTAGAGCTCCAGGAATGGGATTGAGCATCCCTGGTTTAAAGTTTGGCTACATGACAAAGAGCCACACACAAGCCCATTTTAAAATGATTTCTGGGATATGTTTCATGCAGAATGCAGTATGGGTCATTAGTGATGCAAAGTCTGATTCCTTTCCGCAAACCAGTTATTTTCGGACATTTCGGCTCATTGAACCGGTACAAAAAGCGGATTCATCGGTTCCTGACGCCATCAAACCATAATGTCACTATGCTTCTCTTTTCTAACAACTCATGTCATGTTGTACCAATAAAACATTCAAATAAAGTAATTCCAGAACAAAAATTGACAGATAATGTACTCACCGCTTGTCATCCAAGATGTTCATGTCTTTCTTTTTTTAGCCATTAAGAAATTATATTTTTTGAGGGAAACATTTTGGGATTTTGCTCCATATAATGGACTGATATGGTGCCCCGATTTTAAACTTCCAAAATGATGTTTAAATGCGGCTTCAAACGATCCCAAATGCGGTTGTAAACGATCCCAGCTGAGGAAGAAGGGTCTTATTTAGCGAAACGATCAGTTATTTTCATAAAAATAATACAATTTATGTACTTTTTAATGTCAAATGCTCGTCTTGTCTTACTCTGCTTGTACTGTTTTTGTTCCGGTTCATGACAGTTAGGGTATGTCGAAAAACTCCCACCTCATGTTCTCCCACAACCTCAAAATCGTCTTATATCACTGTTTTACCGTTTTTGTTGAGGGTGTCTGATCGTCTTTGCATGTTCACTTTGCAAAAACTCAGTTGGTACTTCTGCAGTGATGTAGGATGATTTTGAAATGATTTTTGAAGTTGAGGGAGAAAATACGTTTGGAGTTTTTCAACATACCCCTGTCTTGAGGCAGAATGCACAGAGTTCAGGGAGTGCAAGACAAGATGAGCATTTGAGATTAAAAAGTATTTAAATTGTATTTTTTAAATGAAAATGACTAAACGTTTCGCTAGATAAGACCCTTCTTCCTCGGCTGGGACTGTTTACAACCGCATTTGGGATCGTTTGTAGCAGCATTTAAACTGCATTTTTCATTTTTCAGGTTCAAAATCAGGGCACCATAGCAGTCTATTATATGGAGAAAAATGCAGAAATGTTTAACTCAAAAAATATAATTTCTTTACAACTGAAGAAAAAAAAACATGAACATCTTGGATGACAAGAGGGTGAGTACATTATCTGTAAATTTTTGTTCTGGAAGTGGACTTTAAATTAGTGGTGTTTGTGGTCACAGTTTCATTCGAGGATCCTTTCTGTCAGATATCACCAATACTGACTAGCCTACAACTTGGATAAGATTCCTAAACGTTTTGCACCTGCAGTACACATTACAGACATTGATGCACAAATGTGGATATGTCCCACATGTCTAAAGTTAATAAGGAATAATCCTTATAAACTTCTATAAACTCATTGATTTCGCTTAAACAACTTAAAAAATAATCTACAGGCACAATAAACTGTAGTGATTTTTTTAATAAAACTGTTTTAAGAAAATGTTAATTTTCAGTAATTATCATAAGCATATTTCCAATACGTGCCTCAGGATTGGCCAGTATAGTCAACTCACTCATCAGAATCCTCGCTCGGTAATCCTCAGCAAACTTCGACAGTTGCTTGAATCGGCTCATTCGGTTCTTTTTGAGTCAGACGTGCTGCTTCGTCTGTGCGTCCTGCATTATCAACCGGGAACTAAAGTTCGATTTTGTGAACTGGCTCCACCAGTTACTTCCTGAGAACCGGCTCAAAAGAACGATCCGTTAAAGAGCTGATCACTATGGGTCAAAATTGCCGATAAAGTAACCATATAATTAGCCTATTTTAGAATAATGCATTTCTTAAGGGGATAAATCACAAAAAAGCATTATTTATCTGCCATGTAAAAACTAACCTCACTGCACTTGTTTGCCATATTTTATGTGCTCCATGTATGTGTGATGATCAGTGTTTATATTTGAATAACAGCCTAAATTAAATCTATTCATGACATGTTGCATTTATATTACATGAGAGAAGTGAGCCAATTCCCAATTCTTCCCATTTTTTTCTTCTAGGATGTATATGCCACTGTAGATGATCTCCTCCTGCCTCTGAGCTGTTTGTACACTGCAAGGCACATATCTGCATATGTAATATTTTGTCTTGCATATGACTTTTTAAAAGAAAAACGGTAGTATTAATCATTTTAAATTCTGAGCATACATTTTCGGGGATCAATACAGAATCATTTCAGTCCTGATGCATTTCTTGATTTTCCAAGAACCCAAACTGTTACCTAGCTACAGCTGTAAGCAGCTGATGCTACTTTTCACATTTACGATACAGATGGGCCAAATAACACAACAAAAAATGAGACCAGGGGGACAGGGCTAGGCGGTGGAATCACTTTAAGGTTTGGACAAAGCTATCGAAGCAAATCTGAAACAGACTGCAGAGTCTTCTTTCGAATGCACTCAAAGAATAACACAGAGCTCTGCTGCTGAAAGCGAAGGCAACAATGAGAAAGCATTAAGCTAAAGCAAACACATCCACTTTAGAGTAGCATTAACGCAGCAACTGACGCTGATACACAGTTAAGGTCATCGTGATGATGTATTATTATGACAATCTGTGTGTATGTTTGTTCTCTGGGCTCAGTATGAGAGGTCATGGAATAAGCAAAATGCACATGCTATCTAAAATCCATAAGACTCATTTTAGATGCATTAACAGTCAATATGTTAACTGGAGCATAGACAAAGTACATCCTATTTAGAAAGCTACTCAGATGAGGTTTTCTGACTGACTGGAGCAGTGACATCTCCTGTAGAGAGCTGTGAAAGCACTGTGCCATTATGGGATATAACCATCCCTCTGTAATTACTTCCAATACTTTTGCATGTCAGACCTGTAGCTATGAAATAAGATATACTGAGCTCTGTGTAAAGGGTCTGTGGAATGATAAGCGTATCTGTGTTTGTCTTACCCGTGTAATGCTGGACCAGCTGTTGAAGCGTCTCAAACTGAGCTCTAGTGGTGATGTAATATCCTCCGCTGTCCAGTTTACGTATTTTATAATGTTTCACGTGGTCCCCCTTCACATCGTCCCAGTCCCGGATTGACAAAGAGAAGGCACCTGCCACACAGACACAAAACAGAAGTGCTGTTGTAGTAATGTGCAAAGCAGTAGATGGTGTTTTGTAGTAAATGTTGTTGTGTAGCACAATTAGTTTGAGAACAGATAACCGATAGTTTTTCATTGGTTCCACTAGGTTCCAGAAGTATTTTTACCAATGATTTTTTTCCCAGTCTTTGTTAAAGCTTTATAAAGCATGAACCAATCCAACCAGCTCCAGATGAATTGCAACATTATAAGCTTTTCTTTTTTAAATTTGACCCAAAAAGTATTTGAAAATCCAACAAAAAGACAAAGGTCAAAGGCTCTGTACCTAACAGCTTAATAAGGAAAAGAAGTACTATCCCAATAAGCGCTGCATATGATATAACTGAAGTAAAAATGGTGGACTACTATAGGGCTGCCCCCAGATAGTCGACTAACCATTAGTCGAAGAGAAAAGGCTTGGTTGACCAAAATTGTATTAGTCGCTTAGTTGCAGAAAAAAATAAATTTCACAGGAAGTGGCAAAGTCACGCAGTCTGTTACGGACAGATCATTAACGACTGGTCTATGTGGTAATACAGTACATCGGGCAGGATATACAAATGCTCACCTATCATTCATCGACCTCAAATATGGCTTTTCATTTGAAATATGTAGTAGCAACTTTATATGGCAGCTCAATCTCATGTTAGCCTAGAAAAATGTGTGCTATTCAAGTGTCTGTGCGGTGCGTGGAAGTTGAACAATAGCACACATACAGATGGAGGTGCCGTGCGGTCACTTGATCTTAAAATACTCTGTCATTTTGGTCATACAGATAAAAGTAACACATCTCTACGTTTATTTGTGTGCACTCACAATAACAACAAAACGTTGCACTTTTGTAAAATAATGAAAGCAAACAGGATGCGCTTTCTGCCGTCTCAGTCTCTTTGAATTTGAGTGCAAAGCTTTGAGTGCAAAACTCTGTGTATACAGATCTTACAGACATACATATAGGCTATCTATAGAGAGTAAAATGTCTACTTTTAAATGAACCAAATTCTCAGATTATAGAATCCGTATGAAACGTATAGGCTGCAGAGATGACGAGTCAATGTCGCAGACTTCATCGCTTAAGCCGAAAACAAAGAAAGCACTAGGTTATTAATAAATTATTAAAACGTTAATGCGGTCTCCTTGCTGCTTTTTCCTGAAACATTCATAATTATTATATCTGCTGATGCGCTGTGGCAAGCTTTTTTTGCTTGTGCGTTTATTAGGCTATGTAGGCAATTAAAGGTTCATTATTATGATTTATATGGATTATTAAATGTACGATTATTAGTCGCTGATGCTTAAAATGAACGACTACTAGTCAACCAGAAAAATCTTAAATCGAGGGCAGACCTAGATTACTACCAACACAGTTAAGTCATTCGCAATGCTTCATAGGAGTGTGTAGCTATTTTTTGGTGGTGATTTCCTAATTGGTGGACATTTCTTTGCAGAATCATGGGTAATGTAGTTTTCCACCAGGAATGTAGCAATAGTAAGTTACTTTGACAAAAGCATAAACCATTGACTGACAACCTAGTAACAATGTCTGTGTGTCCTTAATGTTTTAAAAATGTATTGTTTAAAAAAAAAAGAGTTGCCCTTCAGAGAAAACAAACAGACTTTCATGAGCCATTTCTTCTTAGTTAGGTAAAGGCAAAAAGGAAAACACAACAGAGCCATTTACAAACCAGAATCGTTAAAGGAATAATCCAGTGATTAAAAAAAATGTATAATCTAGTTTATTCACCCACAAGACACTTCAAATCTATGTGAATTTCTCTCTTGTGCAGAACACAATAAAAAGACATCACAAAGAAAGTTTAAACTGTTTATGGCCATACAGTGAAAGTCCAAAACAACACTGGACCACAATGGCTTTCGCTGTATGGACAAAAAAAAAAATATCTAAATGATGACAGATCCTTTACCCAATCATAACTGAAATCAGAATTATGAACAGCCTTCCTTATCACAGTAGATGGTATGGTGTTTAGCCCAGTTGATGCTGTTCGGTAATACAGTAAGTGCCGTTTCTTACCTTTAGTGGTTTCGCTCTCACGGATCAGGTAGGTGCCACGGGGGTTCCCTGTGGAAAGAAGCTGCCTTTCTGCATCTTTACGGCCCAACTTTCCAAAATACCAGCTGAGAGACAGAGCAAAGAAGAGTGTCTTTATCAGAATTCCAAGTCTGCATATTCTTAATACTTTTAATTAAGCTATGCCTGTTTGCATCTGCTGAATGCATCCTTTCTAAACACGTGCCATACTAATGCTATAATGTTACAATTAAGGGAATTTTTATTTAGGAACATATGTAAACATATGTAATCCCAGAAAAAAAAGGATGGCTGGGAAAAGTTCTTACAGCTGCACATGTAAACATGCAGTCTGAGGGGCCTTACAAATAACATAAAAAAAAATCAGAAAACATCTGCAAACTTGCATCACTCAAACATCTCCTTCTGGTTAAAGTTACACATGTTAGACTAAGCCAGCAGCTGACATCAATCTGGCTTTTGAAAATTTAATGGGAAAAATCTGACATCATTAACACATAGTTTAACTTGGGAGATCACAGGAGAACACCATAAATAAAAGTTTGTTCAGAGCAGAAATGCTCTGTCTTACGTTTTGCCTAAAAGACTGAAACAAACCTAAAGCTGTGGGAGTGTGTTTTTGTGTTAAAATGTTTGCTTGGCAATTCATTTGTAGGTCGCAGAAAAATAGTTTTCAGTCTGGTCTTACATGTCAACATTTAGACCATCCAATGGTGGTCTCTATCAATGGGAGAAACTACATGTTCGTTAAAACAACAAAACAATTATGTTTGCAATTTAATTTAGTTTCTATTTCGGCACAAAAACAACAGAATCAAGATGCAGCCAAATCAGTCCAATAAGAATCAGCGCACCTTGGAGTTTTGCGTGCGGGTGAAAGCGTTCATTTTTATTGGTCACATGAATTTGCTGCACTGACCAACAGAAAGCTGCTTGATTAGAAAGTGATTTTTGTGGGAGAATTGCTTCAAACATCTCTATACCACTGACAATGGATCTCTTTCCCATACATTTTTGCTGCAATTTCCAATTTGTGCACCATCAGGCTTCAGATAAAGTTGAGCTTGATACAATGGTAATACAGGGGTCAGTTTTTGGGAAGTGTCTTTTTGTAATTTGTCCCGAATAGCAACACAAATGTTGCCTAGCAATAACAGTCAAGAACCACCCTGTACTGCAACTGTATCTGGATTCATTTAGAGTGGGCTGAGGTTTGTCATGCATCCTGCTGAGAGGTCTATGGATTAAAGTAGGAGTGATCAGAATTACATCACTTTACCCCCACCCTCAACACAGGCAGTTAGTTTAGATTAACACACACACACACACACACACACACACACACACACACAACTCATCAAATACTTACTCCTCAGCCTGGATTGAGTCCACTGGGGCGACATAATTGCTGGGAATGTAGCCGGTTCCTCCTGTAGTGAGAGATCGGGCGTCCCACCAATCACCCTCACTGACACAAACAGACAAAGACAGACAAAAAAACACAAGTTATCTTTTTGTCATGGCAGAACTTGAGATTATTTTTTTAACAGACTTAGTAGTAGACTTGTCCATGCATCTGTCCATCCGTATGTTCATCCATCTGTTCATCCAATACCTCAATTCATTCATCTTTCTTTTCATTCATCCATCCAGCAACCATTCATGTTTGTTCATCGAATGATGTTTTGAAAAGCTTTATACCATTTTTTGAAGCAACTGCATGCCACATTTTTAAAGTTTCTTCTTTAAATATAAAAAGTAAATAAAAAAAAATGAGAGAAAAAAAAACCTTAAGATAATCTGTAGGAAGAATACACACACTCTCTCTCACACCCACACATCTTAAGAAAGCAGAATAATGTAAGGGGATTTTTTTTTTTTTTTTGTAATTGTGCTGTTGAATGATTACATAATTGTGGCATCTGTAATTGTAATCACAATTAGAAAATCAATGAATTGTGCAACCCTACACTTTTACCACTTCACACACATAGAGGTCAGAGGCACTTTACACTAGCGCTTCTTTCATTTTTTTTATTTATTTATTTATTTTTTTTGATGGACCAATAAACAAAAACACCACATGAAAGAGAGAAATCACTGCTGTGGCTTTTTCAGGTAGAATAGACAGAGACTGTGGAATACTATTCCTCTCTTTCTTGAAAATTTGTAATTGCATATTGTCTTTGTCTCGCATCTGTCTCCTACAAATCATTCTATGCAAAATCACAAGTAAACAACCACGTCCACAACATACTTTCACAGAGTGGAAAAACAATCTGCCTACAGCTGATCTGTACTTTTGTGAATGTCCCATTTATTCGATAACGCTCCACTCTCTCTTTAACATGCTCTTCATGTAATACCCCTCTCCACTAACCAATCTCTTCCTCTCTCAAATAGCCTGTCCTCTTCACACAAAATATCATTTCCTAGAAAAGCCTCTCTCATCTCTCCCAATCATTGTGTCCACTTCCCCAGACACACACACACACACTCACACACTCATGCACTGTTATTATAATAATAGCATAACTAGAGAAGACATGCTGTACCGGCTGGTGCAGGTTATATTACCACCAGGAGAGGGCGATCTATTGTTAAAGACTCTGGCAATGTACAAAATGGAATACAGGCTTACTAACTTGCTTACTGTGCTTACTAGCACAAACTGTATAGATTCATAAGTTAAGGGGAAATTAATAACGACTGCTTCATGTGTAGATTTAATCAAGTATGAATCAGTATGAATTGCCTATAAACAAGTTACACAACTTGTGAAAAAGAAGCACTTTAACTGTGTTGAACGTGCACTTGAATACTTCAAAACTTAAAAGTTCCTGTTCTTACAGATAATGTAATATTAATGAAAGGCCACTTAAGTGTGCTTAAAGAGAGTACACTTACATGACTGATCCTTTCTCTTTAAAGTCCCCGTAAACCAATATTAAATATGTGTTCTGAGTTTTTCACACAACAGACAAATGTGTTATTGACCACCCAGCCTGTCTGCTGTTGGCGCTGAAACGACGCCCACTCAAGGAAAAGCCACACACTCCTCAACTGTTAAATATAAATACATTTATTATCGCAACCAGGTTATATGCATTTACGTGACTAAGGCAAACTATAGGCTGTAGTAACTAACAGTAATGGCAATAATTCACAATTGAGCAGGCCACCACTGATGCTACTGCACTTTAGTTATGATAGTGTTAGGGGAGGGCCCATATTCGGTTGACAGTAATAATAATAATAATAATAATAATAAAATTACAAATCCTGGACACAAAAATGGTGAAAAACTGTTTAACGTTCTAACTTCACAATTCAGTACTACGTAGTTCACATGAAAAGTGCACTTTGTAATAATGTCAAATTACACATTTTACTTTAGAATACATTTTAAATTATTGTTTTAATTTTTTAACATTTTTTGTTATGCTTTAAAGGGTTGCACTTACTTTGATGTGTTGACTAACATACTAAAGCACACGTAATGTACTTCCTAATATTTTAACTGTAGTGCTATTAGATCTTACACTTTAAGTTAATATTTAAATTGTACTAAACTGCAACCTCATCATTACAAATGTGTAACTGCAAAAATATTTATATACACGTTTCATTAGAAATGATGCTAAAGTATATTTTAGTTTACCATAAATGCTTGTCTGGGCACTCAGCAGGTCAGTTTACCCATTTCAAAGACAATAGGAGTAATTCAAAATTACATATAAAGATGTACTTAAATCCTATTTTAATGGACCAGAAAGCACTCTTAAGTTCAACTAATGTCTTTTAATATAAATTTAAACCATAATATATTTTCTATGCAATCTAACAAAACATAATAGGCAAACTGCAAAATTGTACACCAATTAATCGAACAATATTTGGGTCATTCAATGAAATCAGTGCCTTTTGCGTCCCCCAAAAATAATTAAACGTAGATTTAATATAACAACAAATAATTGTTCGATTTAAAACATAATACTATGTATGCTTTCATCAATATTACATAAAAACGTCAGTTAAATATTATTTTAAATCATTCAAATAGCATTTAAGCTGGTGAGGGTAAGGTTTTTGGCCTGTCCCTCGCCATGATTTCTCTTTTTCAGCAGGACTTTTAATTTGCGAAACAAATGCAAAATGAATGCATATTGTTCGAAATATAGTCTCATTGTTAAGCAATGTTTTTGGCATAAGTATGCATTTTTTCAAATGCATGCTTTTGTTTGCTGTTTTACATTTAATATAATCAATATCTACAAGTAAAATCCTTTCAAAGTGTACAATATGTGCTTTTGTGAATTTGACTATTAGCTAGCACCTGGTACCGTCAACCTGTTACTTTTTAGAGTGACATGGTTTGACATGTTGGTAACAGGGATCACACTGATTAGGTTTGACCCTGTTTTTAAAGATTGTCTGTGTAAAATTCAAACATTTTAAAGGTCACCTTGGGTGTATTACTGAGCTAATGCCTATATCATTCTGTGGCATATGAGTTCTAATTAAACTATAGTATCTAGGAACGCTTGTGTCGGTAACAGGGTTGACAAAATACTGAAAAAATAGAAAAAGAGTTATAAATTAATAAATTACATAGCCTGAGATGGCACAATACAATTTCTTGTTATTTTAAGGTGCCTTAATTTCATTGATATTTAAAAAAATATTGATTGAACCTATTTTATTTTTCAATTTTTCCAAGTAGAAAGGGCACCGATTTCATGGAATTTATTTCCAGGGTGCAATTTGTGGAAAAAGCAGAGGGAGGGATGCTTTTGAAAACTTTTTTCTCTCTCCAAAAGCAGAGGTTGACCCAACTCCTATAGCCTAAGTAACCTAATGTTAGTGTAATCTGTTAATAACGCACATCATAAACACTGACTTGCCTTAAAGGGGCTTAGACAATATTCAGTTTAATTCAGTAAGTAGTGAGCAAGTATTCCATTTTGAACATAGCTTATGTTTCAGGTCTTAGACTTACGTGCTGTTGATGATTTGAAACTTCTCTCCTTTCCTGAAACTGAGATCATCTTCTGTACGGGCTTCATAATCATACAGAGCAACAAACAGAGTCACACCTGAGAAAGAGAGAGGGAGAGAGACCACATCAGCACCATGAGGATTAAGAATAAATTAAAGCATACTTTTATCCTGGAAAGGGACAACAACACAGTGCAGCGTGAGCACTAGGAAAGAAAAAGCCATTTTGGTCTGCGAAGGCTTTCAGACAGATCAAATGACATTCAAGACCTGCAATTAGGGCCTGCAGGAGCCATTTCAAGAGTCGAGATTGATTCAACTGATTCAAGACCACCAATCCACCACAGTACAGACACACAAAGACCTACACACCGATACACTGAATAGAATGATGTCTGCTCTAAATGCATCTTAGAGGGATGAGCTGAAAGCTAGACCTCTCCCATCGGGACGTTATAAACAAAGCTGTGCGGGATCAGGATGGGGAACATTTGACCGGTCTGGTAGTGCGAAGTCATCCTAACTATTGTCATTTTGATTTCACTGCGCCTTAAATGTGTGCCTCAAATGACTCCCACAAGATTTGAGAAATTTGGACATGACATACTAGACTCACAATAATGAGACACAAGCAAACCAAACCCCTCATTAGAAGGAAACCAAATCTAAAATCTGTCATTAAGCACATATTCAATAGGACAGGAATGTAAAACAATCAACCTCAACGGGCTCACATTCAGCACTTAGCAGTCTGACGCCACAGATCATATGTGATAACCCATCTTTAAATGTTCCTTATAGATTGTGGCCATCTCATGACAAATTGCTCTCTAAAGAGGTCACACCAGATTTTAAAGGATAAGCTTAAAGTTAATGACAATTTTATTATGATTGTTATTTTTTTTAAAGTGAAGTTCTTTGATGTGTCTCACCAAAATCTTAAAAAAAATACTCTTAAAACTCTTAAAAATATAAAATAACCCAAAAGGTTCCCCAAAGGACCTTTAAGTGTAAAGTAACTAAAAGAAACACTTTTTTTCTTAGTTTGAAGAACATTTCAATCTTTTTTTTCTTTGTACAATGGACAGGTTCTATGGAAGTTAAAGGATCTTATATATATATATATATATATATATATATATATATATAAATCCACAAAACCAGTCATAAGTCGCACAGGTATATTTGTAGCAATAGCCAAAAATATATTGTATGGGTCAAAATGAGCANGGCCATCTCATGACAAATTGCTCTCTAAAGAGGTCACACCAGATTTTAAAGGATAAGCTTAAAGTTAATGACAATTTTATTATGATTGTTATTTTTTTAAAGTGAAGTTCTTTGATGTGTCTCACCAAAATCTTAAAAAGATACTCTTAAAACTCTTAAAAATATATATAAATCCACAAAACCAGTCATAAGTCGCACAGGTATATTTGTAGCAATAGCCAAAAATATATTGTATGGGTCAAAATGAGCAATTTTTCTTTTATGCCAAAAATCATAATAATATTAACTAAAAATAATGTTTCATGAAGACATTTTGTACATTTGTAAATTTCCTACCTAATATATTAAAACTTAATTTTTGATTCATAATATGCATTGCTAAGCACACATATATATATATATTTTTTTTTTTTGTTGTTGTTTTTTGTTTTTTTTTTGTTTTTTCATTAGTTTTATGGATTAATTAATGGATTAATATGAGCATTGGGATAAGATGCCACACTCAAGGTCTTCTGTTTTTCATTAATGTAACCCTGGACCACAAAACCAGTCATAAGTAGCATGGGTATATTTTATGCAATAGCCAAAAATACATGGTATTTGTATACATGGATAATTTTGTATGGGTCAAAATGATCAATTTTTCTTTTATGCCAAAAATCATTAGAATATTAAGTAAAGATCATGTCCTATGAAGATATTTTGTAAATTTATTACCGTAAATATATCAAAACCTAATTTTTGATTAGTGATATGCATTGCTAAGAACTTCATTTGCACAACTTTAAAGGTAATTTTCTCAATATTTAGACTTTTTTTGCATCCTCAGGTTCCAGACATTCAAGTAGTTTTATCTCGGCCAAACATTGTCCTATCCTAACAACCCATCCATCAACGAAAAGCGTATTCTGTTTTCACAAATTGTGAATTATGCATTGGAAATTTGAATTTCAGCCAATATGTCAATCTAGTTCATGTTTCCATAGAACCTCTGGTAACAATGAAGGCAGATATTCTGCTCAGACAGCATATTGTTTGAACATAAGTGTTATTTGAACATAAATTATTTATATTTATTTCCAAGGCCGTCTCATGGTGTCAGGTCTGCTCTGATATGTTCATCACAGGCTGTTAAAACACTGGGTTTGTTTGAGCAGACCAACGAAGCAAAACTGACTCAAACAATGGCATGAGGTTTTGGTAGTTGGAATTGTATGAAAAGTATGTTACCTGTGCCTCCTCGTGTGCGGAGCGTTCCTTGCTGTGTGGACGTGTTGACCCCTCCGAAGACTGTTACACCCTGCGTGACCCCAGCGCCATGGAAGTTGTTGTAGTTGGGAATAGCGGTGACCCCAGTGACCCCGCTGAAGCTGGGGTAATGCTGTGGTGTGGGTTCGACGCCATAACGATAACCCACTCCGCTCTGAGACAAGCTGGTGTCCCGGTCCTCGGTTAACTTAGCAGCCTCTTTGTCCTTACATTGCACACAGCCCATCCTCTATGATCTGACAAAGACAGAGAGAGATTAGGAATAAACAAACAACCCTTGTGAAAAAGAAGTACCCTTCAGCGTAAGTGTGAACTGAGTGTAATGAATGTCTAAAAACATGACATTTCAAAGGAGAAGTTCACTTCCAGAACAAAAATTTACAGATAATGTACTCACCCCATTGTCATCCAAGATGTTCATGCCTTTCTTTCTTTAGTCGTAAAGAAATCATGCTTTTTGAAGAAAACATTTCCATATAGTGGACTTCAATGGTAGCCGTGAGTTTGAACTTCCAAAATGCAGTTTAAATGCAGCTTTAAAGGGCTCTAATCGATCCCAGCCAAAGAAGAAGGTCTTATCTAGCGAAACGATCGGCCGTTTTCTAAAAAAATATAAAAATGTATATACTTTTTAATCTCAAATTCTCGTATTGTCTAACTCTCCCATGTGCATGCATATTCTGTGTAATCTGGGTCAAGACAGTTAGGGTATGTCAAATAACTCCCATCTCATTTTCTCCTCCAACTTCAAAATAGTTGTACATCAATGTAGAAGTACCGACCCAGTGTTTGAACATGCAAAGAAGGTCAAACGCCCTTTCCAAAAAAAGGTAAAACGGCAATGTAGGATGATTTTAAAGTTGGAGGAGAAATGAGAAATGAGAAAATGTTTTTCGACATACCCTAACTGTATTGACCCGGATCACGCAGAGTACGCATCGCAGAGCTACACAAGACAAGCATTTGAGGTTAAAAAGTACACACATTTTATTTTTTTTTTTTAGAAAATGACAGATCGTTTTGCTAGATAAGACCCTTATTCCTCAGCTGGGATCATTTAGAGCCCTTTAAAGCTGAATTTAAACTGCATTTTGGAGGATTAAAGTCACGGGCACCAAAAAAGTCCACTATATAGAGATAATTCCTGACATGTCTTCCTCAAAAAAACTAATTTCTTTATGACTGAAGAAAGAAAGGCATTATCTATACATTTTTGATCTGGAAGTGAACTTTTCCTTTAAGATTTCAAGTTAGGATTTTAACTACAAGTGCACTACAATTACATGCACCTTTATTTTTTTTTTTTACAAAGGCAACAACAGCTCAAGAGCATGGATGACAAAAAACAAACAACAACAGAAAATATGACACACTGAAAAGATTTAGGAAATTATTTTGGTTCTCACTGGATTTCAAATATGTGCAAAAATAACATTTGAGAGCTACACAATTTGTATTTGCATTTAGATCCTTCAAAATGTCTTTCTTTTTGTATATAAAGAACTAACTTAACATAAAAAAGTAATTAAGAAGGATAAACTAACTCTCTCTTTTTGGCTCAGCAAGCTCCTCTTTTGGGGGGCGCAGGAAATTGATTCACTAAAGCACTACAGACACATGCAGAGAATGTGAGTGAGTGTGTGTAAGTGTGTGCGTGTGTGTGTGTGTGTGTGTGTGTGAGAGAGAGAGAGAGAGAGAGAGAGAGAGAGAGAGAGAGAGAGAAAGTTCTTCCGTTCATCAGTGCAGGATTTTAAAACTGCGCCCGGAAGTTCTGC
>JAHKKF010515964.1:34900-45574 GCA_019740295.1 Labeo calbasu
TGTGTGTGTGAGAGAGAGAGAGAGAGAAAGAGAGAGAGAGAGAGAGAGAAAGTTCTTCCGTTCATCAGTGCAGGATTTTAAAACTGCGCCCGGAAGTTCTGCCCATGATCCATCAACAGCACAACAGCTGAACTGTCTGACGGACAATGAACTCCCATCAGGAAACTTCAAGACCTCTTATCCCTCTTCCAGAAGATCCTCACAGTGAAATACAGAGAATGAAGACCTTTGTGAAATAGAAGTGTGCTTTACTCTACTCTGAATGTGCACTTGTAGTACTTTGAATCTTAAAAGTATATATATATATATATATATAAACCTGTACTTCCAGATAATATAATATAATATTAGAGAAAGGCCATTAATGTGTGAAGTTTATTATATTACAGTATATTATTTTCATAATAGGTATTCTTTTTAAAAGTAAGGTGTACTTATTCACAAGAGGAGAGAAGGCAACATACAAAAGATGTCTTTTAGGGGTAGAGTCATTTACCAAAACCGAAATTTTACTAAAACCAACAACTTTTTTGCAAAATTCTATTTTACCTTTAAAATTAAAGTGATTTGGTTTGATATTTTGTTATCTATTGCCATGACAGTCATACAATAACAAATTAAGCATATACTAGTAATGCTGACAATATATAGTAATATCAATAAACTCTACAAGAAAGAAAGAAAGAAAAAAAAAAATCACAATTCTTATACTTCACAAGGTTAAATGTTCTGTTAATCTTAAGTAAAAATTAAATAAAAAATAAAAATCAAGAAACATATAGCAAAGTTACATTTAGGGGATACATTCATTTTCTAGAGTCTAGACTTGCTCAGTGCAATAACAAAGACTCAAGCACTTCAAACTCCATCCAACTGGACAAAAAATATTATTATTATTATTACTATTATTGTTTTTTTTAAAGGACAGTCTGTACTGACGGCTGAGCAAAATCAGTGCCTATGATTAATAGACAGAGATAAAAGGATGATGAGGTGTTTGTGTGTGCGTGTTTTTGTGACATATCAGGACACTAATTTGTATAACGACATGGGAATGACATAGGTATTACAAGAAGAGGGTGACTTATGAGGTCATTGCCCCATGTCCCCATTTTTCAAAAGGCTTATAAATCATACAGAATGAGTTTTTTTGAAAAGGTGAAAATGTGAACAGTGAGGGCTAGGTTTAGCTGTAGGGTTGGTGTATAGGGCGATAGAAAATACGGTTTGTACAGTATAAAAACCATTACGCCTATGGAATGTCCCCACAATTCACAAAAACAACCCTGTGTGTGTGTGTGAAAGTCTGCTATAATATCTAGGAAAAAGATATGAGGAAAATGAAGGGTAAAATAATGCGTTTAAAGGTGATGATACACAGGGCAACTTTTTGAGAAATGTTGCTGGGCAATGTTGCCGTCAGGTGAGACACGTGGCCCACTACTGATCTTAAATATTCAGATAGAAATATGTGGCCCCTTCTCAATGGGAAAGCGCCCATGCAACATTTCTCGGCAATAATGCTCAAAAAAGTTGGCCCGTGTGTCATCACCTTATGGTTGATGAGTAATCACACCACCCCACAGCTGCTTTAAGGCAGAGGAAATAAGACATTCTCTAAGTAAACGTGGACGAGTTTGAATCAATTCCGTTTTGGATTTAGACTAGCAAATAAATGATTTCAGTTATTAAACTGAATTGATGTCTTCATTGCTCTGCAATTTCAATAGTCGTGCCAAAAGTGAGAACACATGGATCTCAGTGTTCTTAGTTATGACAGCAGATGCTCATCTTCACCTGTATCTCGCAAACACACACAATGAAAGATAGCACAAGAAAAACTCACTGGGTCACTTTGTACTCATTATGATAGGAACATCAGGAACAGTGAATCCTCTGTCCCAGTTTTCTCTCTTTTCCCTTTCCATTTCTCTCAGTTTCTCAGTGAGACGGGCCCCTGCTGTGCGTCAGACAGCAGACTAGCGCTCAGCGCTTCCAGTGGACGACACTCTCTTACACCTACGAGCACGTCTCCTGTCCTCTCGCCGTTACGTTAATCTGCAAACCCCTCTTTTTTGTATTTTTAATATTCGTCTACCGCTGCCATGTATAATTTACGCCTTTCTTGCCCTTAAGCAAAACCACCTGCAGGCTGTCAGTGGTGTTAACTTGGGTTCAGCCCACATCCTCTCATTTACAGTTCAAGAATGCCCATAAACAACAGCTTACTGCTAACGTGAACCCAAAAGCTCTCCACAGGATTTACTGACGGTACAGAATGTTTATCCGAGGATTCAACCCAGGCTCGCTGGAAAACGTGACTACGGTGACATTTCAGCAAAATAATACATTCCTTCTTGCACGGTTCACAAAGTGAAATTTCCAATGAGTGACGGTAAAAGCGTGTTCAGTTTTATCTGAAGCAGATTAATGTAAATCTGGCTATGTTTTATTACATTGCTGTTGGATGTATTGAGGCAGTTCTGAAATTTAACGCCCAGTGACTGACGCTTTTTGAAGGTTAATACTCTACAATATTTGAAAATAATATGTCACCTACAGTAAACTCTACTCTAACCCAAGTGCAATGCTGTATCAGGTAAGCAGCTGAGCAAACTCACTATGTCAGAAAAGTATAAATATAGAGTTGGTATATAATGCAAACATCAGAATGATAGAAGTGTTTTGAGGTCATGAGGTAGCATTGTGCAAGGAACCCCAAGGAAAAAAAGTCTTTATTAACCAACATCCCTGTAATCATAATTTGTGTGAAGAGGAATAAAAGTATTTTTTAAACTAGTGTTTTACTGTGACTAGTTTTTATTTCAGGGAAACTGCAGTGAATTATATATGTAAAGTTTTGCAAAAATGTAGTTTTCAATGAGCCTATGTTGCAGGAAATCTATCTGTGAAATGCTCATTGTTTAATATAATAAACACTGCATGGGTTAACCCAACTTGAAACTGCTTTTGCGATGGAAATCCTTATGCCATGCTGATAAAGCTACTTAAATCTGAACCTTTAAAAATGCACAGTACTGTATAATGTTGATGACTCTAAATGGAGTTAGCAAAACTAATCTTTGTTTGCTAACACACAAAAGCCCATGTGTATTTTATTTTATTTTATTTTTTTATTTTATTTTATTTTATTCACATTTTATTTCATAAAACCCACCAAAAAAATCTACTGGTTTTGATTTGTCTCTTTTTCAGTTTTATTACTGTTTCTTTATTAATTACTTGAAAACTTTTTAGTTTTTTTGTTGCATCTAAAGTTCTATACAGAATCAACTAATTTTACTTGCATAAGCATTAACTTCTAAAAAATATGATATTGTGACAACCCTATTTTCAGCCAAATGATTTACTCATAGAATAAGATTTTGGTCATTCTGACTGCATGTTTGTGGGGCTATTCACACAAATTGCAGAAACTAATAATGACATAGCAGCCTTTTATTTAGGAACTGTTATTAACGCTAACACAATTTTGTGATTTATTACAAATAAAATATTTCATTAGACACGTGAGGTGACGAAATAGAGATTGTGAGGCAAGAAGGGATTGGAGAAAAAGAGAGGAGAAGATAACACGAGGGGTGGAGACAAGACAAGAATATGTGAAAAGAGGACAGTGTGGAAATGAGACAAGAGGAGACATGAGGAGAGGACCAGAAAAACAGGATATGAAAGGAGGCAAAAAGAGAAATGAGAAGTGGATGAGAGGAGAGGAGGTAAATGAGTTTCTGAAGAAGACAAGTGAGCTGCTTTATTAGAGGAATGATGGTAATAAGAGATGGGAAGGAAGCAAGAGAAATGAAAAGATGAAAGGGCAGAGGGCAAAGTCTGCAGAGACAGAGGAATATTTCATATTTTGGAATGAAATACTAACAACGAGTGAGAAAGACTGTGGCTGTTCCATTACTGCAGTACTGAATATGATATGAAGAATCCCTGTCGAACCACAATTCCATTACACTGCATTCATATAATTGTTGCATTTAAATGTGTAGGCTAGCAGAAAAAATAATACTCCTTGTTAGTGGTCAACATATTTTGATGGCCGATGCAGATGATTCAGAAATAAGACACTGTTAAAACATGCACAGAAAGGAAATAAAAAGCAAACACTGAAACCAGTACACTCAATAATCTGGAAAATCTGTGCAGGCTGTTAAATCTAAATTATTGACATTATATGACAATACAGGACACTGGATAGAGTGCAGCATAGTTTGAAATTGAACTCATGTGTGTCCAGTAACAGCTGAAATCCAGTTCCAACAGTTGACCACTATACCTTGTTATTGAATAAACAAGAACATGCACATTCACATGTAGGTCCCCCCAGCTCTGAGGTGTTGAGGCATGGACTCCACAAGACCTTTGAACATGTGGTATCCAGCACCAAGACGTTAGCAGTAGGTGCTATAAGTCCTTCAAGTTGTGAGGTTGGGCCTCTATGGATCAGATTTGTTGCTCCAGCACTTTCTACAGATGGTCAGTCGGATTGAGATCTGGGTAATTTGTAGGCCAAGGCAACACCTTGAACTCAAAGGCCACATTTACATCACATGGTTCAAGTGACCTAATTTTTCCTCCCATGTGGCACAGTTTGGATATGACTCATGAAAGTATAAGCAGGAAAAAGCACATGGATTCTGATATTTTCAGATCGGTCTCATTCATATGTGGAAATAAATCTGATATGAATCAGATTTGTGCGTTTGCTTTGACCAGACTGGATATTCTTCCGTCAATGCGAGTCATACGTACAAAACATGTGAAAACAAAAAAATTGTGATGTTGATGAATGATGTCAACTCGGGTGGACACTTTTCCGAGCAGTGTTGCCAAGTCTGTAATTTTCCTGTGGAATTGGGGTACTTTTACACTGTTGCTGCAGGTTTAATCTGATTTTAAATGGAGGGGACCCCTGAAGTAGAGGAAAACCAGGTGGGGAAAAAACGTGATCGTTTTGATTAGCAACCCTGTTTCCAGGTCAGTATGCCTTCTGTGGGTTGTTTCACCAAGTCTATAGAGTAATCCAGATATCGGATATTATGTCAAATTGGAATTGGGCATCAAGACCTGTAGTGTAAATGCAGCCTCTGTAATCTTCCTCAAACTAAACATTTTTTGCAGTGTAGCAGGCTGCATTGTACTGGTAAAAGAGGCCATTGGCATCAGGGAACACCATCAGGGGTGTACATTGTCTGCAACAGTCTTTTGGTGGTACGTGTCAAAGTAACATCCACATGAATGACAGGAAACAAGGGTTTCCAGAACATAACACTGCCTCCACGTGTCTGCTTATTTAAATTGTCAGCTCATAAATACATATTCAAAGTTTACTGGCACTTCTGCTTGTAGCTGGATCATGGAATGCAAGTTGTCACCATAGTGATGACCTTGTCCCAATTCTTGCTGTCATTGCTTGGGAAGCAACCATCCTTGTACAGCTTTCCAACACACACACTCGTGTCTGAGCTCAGACTCTCACACCAACAGACACACCAAGGGAACATGTTTGTAACCCAGCGGAAATGAAGCTACTGGCCTTCATCTTCACCGTCTGTCAAATATGGCCAGCGTGGCACCATTGTGTCAAACGCACTCAGTATCATATAGAGGCTAAATGTAACCATAGACTATAAACAGGCTAAAAATTTAAAACCGACAAAACAGAAACATTAAAATGACAAAAGATTCAAGATTTCTTTGTGTGCAGGATTACTTTATTACAATTAATTATTTAATCTCTGTTTTGGATTTGTGTCAGGTAATGAGATACAGTCAAACCAAAAAAATATTCAGACACCAGATATAATTTTTGATTTTTTTTTTTTTTCTGATGAATGAATATTTATGGATTCTTGATGAACACTGGATTTCTTGAGAAAAAAAAATGACAGCGAGTGAAGTGTGGGGCAGATCATTTTAGCAGATTTAACTTTGGCATGTTTAGTAACATTAGATCGACCAATGACATCATCTAGGGCGAAAGACCAAGCAGAAATCCCCGATCTTCCCTGACCCCAGCTGCCTTTTTAAAGTCCAGCAGTGGGGGCCATCATGGATTCTGAAATAAACCCCTCTAAGATTAAATGAGGACATGAAGTGATGACCTTGTGTTTATAATGCAGCTGCATCCATGGTTTGCCCCTCACCTCCAACCTTTGAACTGACTGTGTTTTGCTCTCAGCCAAAGTTTAAAGATAGAAACAAAGGCGACTTTCTCTAACATACAAAGTCTTATTTTCCATATGCACAGTAGCTCATAAGATATTAAGCTCTGCACAAAACGCTTGGAAAAAGTGCAAGCAAAGGCAAAAGTGGGAATTTGTAGACTGCTTATTATTCAGAGGAAACTCTGAATAAGATACTACTAACATATCACAAAGTGAATGCTAAATACGAAAAAAAAACAAAAAAAACATCATGTATATCACAAATGCATATTATTATCAGCATTTTTATCCGAACATCTCTCCTTCTCTAACCCTAATGGACATAATCTTTTGCCTCACTATTTGTTTGATAGGCATCATAGGAGAAGTAACTAGGAGAAGACTGCAACTCAAAATGTTTTTGTAGGATAAGGTTCCTCACACTGACAATTAGGCCATCAGCAAATCTTTTGCAATTCCAGAAATTTTTCTGTGACAAATCAATCACGGAAGAAAATCTTACGGCGGGCACCTGGCTTTACTTCTAAAACAAATCTTAGTCATACATATGGCCAACATGTGAGTGGTTCCATAATACAAAACCAATTAAACTCTGCACATACAGATCTATGGAAGCTCAATTTTTAGGCCAGAGATATTGATTGATGTTCACACATGTGGGGTTGCACATGTGGTAGTGATTATACATGTAGGTCAGCACATGACCCTCAAACACATACTGCCACGTCATCATCAATTTGTGCTTTTGTTGTGAGGAGAAAGAGGAAGTTTGGCATTGTTCAGATAAACGCCTTGATTTCCACAGTTTCCTCAAGTTCTAGTAAGCTAATACACAAGGCCAAGGGCTATAGGTTACACAAACATCTTATAGGTGAAGTGTGTGTTTTTATGCTACAGTACAACACTTTCTTCAATCTCAGTTTATTGTGCAGAGACTAGGGATGTGCAGTATGCCGGTACTGAAAAAATACCTGTGTATATTATATATACAGTATCATAATTTTGCTAATTTCGGTACTTGATACGCTGCTGTTCCGAGGTTTACCACTATGCGTGTAACCCAAACTGATGCAAAACTGGCAAATGTGACAACAGAAAAACAAGATGCATCAAACATACAAAATTAACTCTACATGATAACTGCACTGATGATATATAAAATAAAGAGAACACTATAAAAATTGAAATAATGTGTAAGTGCTCTGTGATGAATGGAAAAAGGTTTCTATTTACCAGGGGTGTGAATCGGCACTGGTTTCACAATTCAATTCAATTGCGATTATCATGTCAACGATTTGATTCGATATCATGATGCATCACGATTATATCAAATTTATTTGGTGCATTTTTATTAAATGACATAAGCATTAATTACATATTAATAATAAATCAAAACAACTGTTAAGAATTAAACCAAATAAATATAGCTTCAAAACATATAAACAAATATAAAGTAATAAAGGGAGGAAAAGACAATTACATGTATCGAATGCTTACAAACAATTATAGTACTTTAACCGCAGCAGCAAGCTTCAAAACAAAAACAAAGTGGATGTGAAAGTCTGTACACTGTAAAAAGTTTTCACCAGTTTCAACGTAAAGGCAGCTGCCTTAAAATTTTAAGTTAAATCAACTTAAAACCACAAGTCATTTCAACTCACTACAAAAAAGCGAGTTAAAATTACTTTTAAGTTGATTTAACTTATGAGTTGAAATGACTTGTACTTTTAAGTTGATTTAACTTAAAATTTTAAGGCAGCTGCTGAACTTAAGTTTTTAAGTTGAAACTTGTTAAAAAAAATTTTTACAGTGGCGCCGGCTTCATTTGAAATATGCTTGATTGCGCCCGTGCCCGCTCCGGCCCCCCACCCCAAATGCTGCCTGTTCATAAGCATGCGAACATCTCAGGCATGCAGACTGGAAGAATAATAATTAATTATTGATTAATTAATTATTGATTATTGACCAATTTGAACCAGCACATTATAGCGAAAACAATGCCATAAAATGGTATCTTTAAACCAGTAAACCCCTGTAAACTTTTCAGTCCAAGGATTCAGTAAACGAATGCGTTCAAGTTCAAAACGGCTCTACAGAGAAAACCCAACCGATTTCATCAGAGATTGCGGAGAATCACGTCCAGATGTAACTTATTCTTTTCAGCTTGTATTTGGGGTATACCCACTTCTCCAGGCACCACTACACCACTGATTTAGAGTAAGTGGCGAATAGTGGATATAGCTACTGTATATAATGCATGCACTGACGGTATAAGTTTGCGCTGCTGAGGCGAGGCTCGCGCCTCCTCTCGTGCCTCCTCTCCAGGAGAAATCAAAATGCGCAACACAAAGAAACTCAGCATGATGAGGTAAAAATTCTGAAAATGAAAAGTTTTTATATTTAAATTACAGTTAGTTAAGCAACATGACACGTTTTCACCATCACGACTGTTCAAAAGTTCAAGTTCAATAATATTAGGTCACTTACATTTTAGGCACAGTATTGCAGACTGCTTTTGCACCAAGAAATAATTTCAAAGAAAGACAGCAAAACCACAGCGCATTTCGATTCATTGCTGAATAAATCATTGTTTTGAACAAATCGGTTGAGTCAAAGTTTCATTATCTGAGTCATTTAAATGAATCGTTGAACGACTCACTCATTATTGACACTTGCCATCACCTACTGGCGATTTAATTTTATTTCCCCCCATAATTTCTTGTGTATATTCAAAATATTCTAAAAAAAAGTGCTTAAAACAATCTCATAACATTATTTAATTCATTTGTATTTTTCAGTGTAAATTATTTTATTTGCTAACATATAGATAACAATATTCATATTATTGCAATGGAATTTATAGATCAAATGTAAGAATTTGAAATGAAAGATGAAGTATTAATGAAGTTGGGGGGAAATGCCATCTATAAAGGTAAAAAAAAAAAAAAGCCCTTGAATTAAATATAAAAAACATGCAGATTTATATGTCACAGGTGATAGAAAACTGATGAGATATAAGAATAAATCATATTTGCAAAAAAAAAATCATTATATATACTGTGTGTATATATATATATACACACAGTATATGTAGAAAGCCTGACATCATATAGAGCCCCCCCCCCCCCACATAACAAATCCCAGTTTAANTAGAGCCCCCCCCCCACATAACAAATCCCAGTTTAACCCCTAACTATATGTAAGCCATTAGCAAGTTGGCTTGAAGAGTGTAACTGGGTTGTCACATCTTCTGATGAATAAATTCTATTTTGTGTTTACAGAATATGGATATTGTAAACTCTCTTTATAAAGATTTACAATATAATAGATATAATCTAGTCATTCTCAGGTTTTAAAATGAGTTTTAAAAAAATATCATCAACTCTCTTTATACATAATCTAAATTTAGGCCACAGTGGCCAATGGAGACATGCTTAAAAAAGCCATACCATGAGTAATTTAATTTTCTTTTATCTTTTTTTTTTTTTTTTTTTTTTTTTTAAAGATGAATGCACTATGAAAACATACTGAAACTTTCAGAACTCAAAACCTCACAGATGAAAAAGACCTATTACTGAAGCTGCAGTGCAAAAAAGGTGTTACCACAATCGATGAAGCATCAGAAACCATGTGACTTGACATATGATGAGCACCCACATTTACAAGTCAATGACACTGATTACATGTTCAGTAACTTGGGTTTAGTCAAGGTAAAGTGAACAGGAAGATGTAGGATTTAAAACTAGAAGTTACTCCCACTGACAAACAAATAAAATAAAATATGAAAAATTTCACCCAGAAAGAGGTCGAGAAAACTTCACAAAATCAAACTGATCAAAGTTACAAAGTGTTGTGGATCGGTTAAGACGGACTCTTCAGGGTTCAGATCATACAATTTTATGAGGATTTACCTTTTGGATTATGACCTTTCAGAAAATGTCACTAGTTACAAAGCAACACTAGTCACATTTGACGAAACCAGCAGTTTCTAGGTGTGGGAATCAGCATATAGTGCTGCTGTAACACTTAACACTGCTGTTTGCAGTGCTGCTATAATTGTGTGCATGTATGGAGTGTTTGTTCGAGAGGATGTGGTTAACCTGAGAATGACAATGACAAAGGAACACACAACCACACAAACTTTCCATGAGAGGTGTTTCTCCTGTAAGGGCAGCAGGAGCAGCAGAGCTCTTTAAACAAAATGTCAGCACATTAAAGTCTCAACTGTTAATTAGTCAGAAAGACTAATGAGGATGGCAGTAAATAACCAGTAGATAGTTGCTCTGTTTTAAAAGCCTAATAAGCTATCCGCATAGGCCAGTGCACTCATGACATTAAAGCTGGTCCTCCTAGAATACCTTATTTTGACCAAAAAAATAAAAAATAAAATTAAGGTAGGACTGCATGTATCCTTATGAGCTAACCCATAAAGCAGTTGGATGAATATACATTTTATATTAATTAAAAAAAAAACAAAAAA
>JAHKKF010515965.1:0-12434 GCA_019740295.1 Labeo calbasu
AAAACACCCACAAGATGTGATGCACCGTTTATCGTGAATACATGCACTTTACCATCTATGCCACTAAAGCTGATGTTCTTTTGTAGTGCTGACTACCCTAATCGCATGTTGGTGGGCGAAGTTAGTGTAAATAGCCTCTTTAATGGTTTTAGTTTTAGTTTTGTAGTTTTAGCTAACCATAAAAACCCTGGTAAAACTATCAATTTGACTCCTTGAGACCAGCAGCAGGGCATGCTGAGTAATAGGTGAGATTACAGAAGCAAAGGGCAGCTTTAATTAGCACCTCCTAATTAAACGACTGATCTGATGTACCATTACGACATCAACATGGGTGAAGCACAAACAGTAGCACAACAGCAGTACAGCAGAGTGCCTGCTGCAGATGTCCTTAAGGTTAATAAATAGAGTTTATTGTGTGGGTGGAACATCACAGATGCCGTATCATTTAACAGCTGCTGTGCGCAGACAGGATGCACGATGATGGTTCCTTTTCAGCTAATGCTCTGTCTCACTGTACGGACGCTCCATACACTTCTGCACCCAACATGGAAAATGTGATATTTTCCGAGCGCGGTCGAGAGGGCTTGTGTCTGTTCAATTACAAGATCAAAAGCTCTCAGTCGCCTCTTCAGTCTGAGCCACATCACAGACAGAGGGCTTTCTTTAAACCTGGCCTCTTATTGCGTTACGTGTCCTGCCGTGGCATTTCTTTCAAAGGCCCCTCTGACCCTTGTGTCAATGGGCTAATTGCACCCATTGAACTTACTCGTGTCTCCACAGAAGGTCCTTTAATTTTCCAGTAGGATGTTGTTTCATATGAATGGCATCAGACGGATGTCTGACCGGTTAGCCCTGAATCTGATAGCCCTGAATCTGACAGCATGCATTCTTAATTTAGAACTTAACATCGATTATATATTAATGGCTTCACATAGATTCATCCTTGATGCGTGTGGAGTCTGTTTCATATTGCTGATGCGGAAAATTCACTTGAGCTAAAAGCCGCATTTTTACATTTCCAATTATTTGTAGTTGTGCTTTATAATGCTGATGCAGAGAGTAATACATATTGTAAGAATATTTAATAAAAATGTAGTAAGATTATTTTAAAAAATCCTGAGCCTTACCAGTACATCAAACTCAATTTAAAACTGTTATTGTGTGTGTGTGTGTGTGTGTGTGTTGAAATAAAGCTGAAATAAAGTTAAAAAAAAAAAAAAAAAATATATATATATATATATATATATATAAACCTGAGCCTTAACAGTAATTCAACTCGGTCTATCATTTTTTTGTGTGTGTTAATTAAAATAAATTAAAACATTAAATTAAATTAAATTAAATTAAATTAAATTAAATTAAATTAAATTAAATTAAAAAATAAAATAAATTAAATACAGTAATAGCTAACAACATTGCCTTGGCAAATAACTGCAATAAAATAAGTTTAAGTACTAAAAATATTACAACTAAAACTGAAATAAAAAATAAATTAAAGCTAAAAATAAAAACAAAAACCTATAAAAATACATAACAAAATTACCAAAACTTAAACTAAAATTTAAAAGAAAACTGAAAATATGAAAGTAAAATGTAATTCAAAATATTAAGAAATACTATAATGGACCATTTTTTTTATATTTCTGGGGTTCTCAGAAATAGAAATCGTCATAGTTGGGAAAATGTCTGTATTTCTGAATGAAAACTACAACAAATATATATTTGCATTCATTTACAATAGAAAAAAAGAAAATTATCCATGATAGCATTTCTGTTCTGTGAATTATGGTGGTCAGAAGAGAGAAGGATGTCAAATTTGTTGTTACTTCATCAGCTGTTGTATTAGAAACATTCACGCAGCAGCCCTGATTAGTTTTCTGAAATTAAATGAAAATATATAGTTATAAATGTACATAAAAATAGAAAAAAAAATCTTAATCATAACTTTATGATGTTATTAATTGTGTAAATGTGTCATCGCAGTTTGTAAAAGTAACTCTGAGTCTGACAAATTTACACTTAACTGTGGCAAAAGTTTAAAAGTAGCTAGACTACATGTGAAATCCTGTAACTAGTCTTGTCTACTGTCATTTAAAAAAAAAAAAAAAATTAGTCTCAGGTCTGTTCTGACAGGGAGCAAAAAAACCATTTCATTATTATTTATCTTTTTGTCAATTTAATTCAAATCTGTTTAGTTCTTGCAGTCTGGTCTGGAAAAAAATCTAATGAAAAACAGTACTTACAAACCAAATCCAACCACGTTTGTAGGTGGTTTCTGATTAAAATCAGATTTTTCTTAATGCATCTCATTAAACCTTTTATTCCTTCATTGCACGACGAGCGTTGCATCTCATAAACATTCCATAAACAGAATTTTCAGTAATTCCATAAAAGTGAGTTTCAAGTAAATGGCATTTCCAAGCCCTCTGTCCAATACTCTTACAGTTCAATACATAATATATTTCTAATTCAAAACCAGTTGAAGCTCTGTTTTACAAGCATCCTTTAGATTAGGCTGAACCCATCCGCAATGGTGAGTACTTTGTCTCTGATTTAGTCTGGATCTGACCCTACAAGGACACCCAGGAAATCCCATCCGATGAGGCTTAACAGATGCACCTGTCCTGTTGGCTGGTGACAGTTTGTGTTTCAGCGCAACATCAGTCGACCGAAATCACTGATGTCAGTCGTGGCTCTGGACTTGGTGAGTGAGAAGCCCCAAGTTTATCACTGAGGCGATCACACTCTCCCTCTCATTTCATCGCTTTCACTCGTTCCCCTGGAAACAAGAGATTGGGAAAGATACGTTTCATCCTCGTTCTTCTGAGGCAACAAAAACAAAACCTTCTTACCGAGGAACACCTAACCATGGATGAGGTTTGTAGTGTTTTATCCTCATGGCAAGAATAACTAAACCTGGGATTCTTTGTCTCGTGTACGAGAAAACAGGGCTTGAGAAGTTTTTAATAGGTGTGTGTTTCATAAGAACTTAAAAACCCACAGGGAACAAACTTTCCGGGCCGGCTGAGCTTCTGTAATCTCACATAAGGTGCGGCTCTTCGTTCAATCGAAAGGTCAGAAGTTGAGATTGTATCTCCGTCCTTCTGTTTGGAGAATTTCAGAAACCTGTTTCTTTCACACGGATCCCGGTGGAAATCTTCTTAATACAGACGCGGTCTCCTGCTGAGCCCCTAAGAACTAAATCCCTCTTGTTGTACAAGATGAGAATGTTTTCATGTGTTTTGCGTCTGAGCTTTGTTGGACAATTACATTCGCCCTCATGGGACGACACAGATTTCTGTGTTTGTCAAATAGACAAACAAGCTACTACAAAAGGGATTATTTTGACAACTCTGATGTTTGAAAGCCCCAGACGATTCATTGTAGGCTGCTTGTACGGTAAGCGTAAACTTGTTAGTCAGGAATATTTGTATGCGTTTGATTGTTACTGTTTTTAAAAATTTTCAACAATGCACCGTTATACGAAGACAAAAAAATATATTACATACAGGTCTTCAATTTACACATCAAAATCACTATTACAGCAGCTAAAAGACTTTTTTAAATTATTATTTATCTTAACTGAACACCACACTGTCTGGCATTGCACTTACAAACACACAAATATATATATATATATATATATATATATATATGTATGTATATACAAAATACAAATTATTAAATATTTTATATATTTAATTTTTTATTATATATAATAAATATATTTAATATAGATATAAATATAAAAACAGATGTAATAAATATGTAAAACTTTTATATTTCATAGTAAAATTATTTATGTCAGTATAATTTAATATCATATATATTCATAGATAATTGTTTGTATGAACAAACAATCAACTAATATCAACAAAGGTTAATAAATACTGTGATAAATGTATTGTTAATTGTTACTTCATGTTATTTAATACATTAACTAATGTTAACAAAGGACACCTTATTTTAAAGTGTTACCGAAATATCATATTTTTTAACCAATTATTATTATTTGATTATTATTAAATATGATATATATTTGTAAGTGCAATGCAAGACCGCTGAGCTCATTTAAGATAAAATATTATTAAATAATTTATAAAATAATCTAAGTTTAATATAAAACCATTTAATAAATTATATATCATATAATATTTTAAACAATTTAAGTTTATCATTGCCATAGATAAAGCTATTTGCAGTACATACATTGTCTATGTAGATAATACATAACTAAGAATTAATTGCACCCACTGATGACACTATTTCTTTGCACATTACAATGCAAAGAGCCACAAAATCATAATTTCTGCATTTAAAAATGACCCTGGGTAATGAAACGACAACGTGCAGTAACTGGGAGTATTCCTTTTCTTCTGTTTACTGCTAGTTTTCTGTGGTTTTTAATTGCTTCAGGGAAATACTGCTGATGTTTGTGAATCACGCACATCTATAATGTATGCCTAAAAATGTAGATACACATTTATATTTTTGTAAATGCTTCCATTACAAGTAAAGACAGCAAACCTGCTTTTTAATTTTATCTGAACAGTTGCATGAACATTATCCAGCCTATATATATCAGCTTGTATTTGCTCTTTGTTATAATCAAGGTTGTCATTGTTGTTTAACCCATCTGTCAAATGAGTGTTTTGCCCTGCCTGCCTCACTGCAATGTTTTGTACAAGGACAATAGATTTCAGTACGGTCTATTGAAGTCATTGAGAGCTTTATTGTGATGGTGAGAATGAGATTCAGTTTTCAGCATGTACCAGCAGCGGAAAGTTTAAAGCTTAAGAGATAGCTAAACTGAACAAATGTATTATACATCTATTATATCCTATATTTATACTGAAATACTGGTCCCAGAGTCTGATTGGTTGAGAGACGCTGATATAAAGTCCAGTTTCTTTGTCTGGTGAGGATTTTTAGACTTGTTTTGTAGGTTACATTGTCGTGACCAGTTGAAGGCAACAATCAACATTCATTCCAGAAATGTCTTTGTAAATGTATATAAATGAGTCATTGAATTATTCACTCAACCAATTAATTCGGTACATTTTTATATATTAGTGTGTATTCATTTTATATTAGTGAATGTAGATTTGAACAGCTGAAATGTGAAGAACAAAGTCATTTTATAATTTATTTCACCACGGATCTCTTTCATTTTCAAAGGATAAAAATAAAAAGATTTAATCAGTGATGGCAAAATTTTGTACGTCGGCTCATCTGTAATATTCTGTGATATTGCTCATTAAATAAGCATCTGTACAAATGTTGCAATTGACATCCCTGAGTCATTGAATTATTCACTCAACCAATTCATTTAGTGCATTTTTATATATTAGTTTTACATTAATAAATGTAGATTTGAACAACTGAAATGTGAAGAACAAACTCAGACTGAAATGAGTGATCTGGTTAAAAACAGACCTCAGCTACTCGTTTCTAATGTTGGAAATCCTCTGAAGGTTAGACCTGCAAGTGCTACAAACATCCAGAAACAGCAAAAAGTTTGTGTTTACCCTCGGTTTTTACTTTTTGATGACAGTCTTCAGCATTGGCGTTTGCAATGCTGTGAGAGTGAATTATACAATCATATGACTTGTTTAAACAAAGTCACATGACTTTGTGTGATACACATCAATGAATGTATTTGTTAAATTTGTTTCCATTATAGTTTGTGCAGTCATCATCAGGAGTGTATTTTAAGTTTCAATGCACATTTTGGGAATTTTCCATTCAACATTTTATCTGATATCCAAAAATGCACATAAAAGTACACTGATGGAAGGTTTTGTTTACTTAAATGTTTGACATCAGAAAGTTTGGTGTAAATTGTTTATTTTATTTTATAGTTTATTTATTTTTGTCAACACATGCTCTTTTTGGACTAAGGATGAAGTTTTTCAGTTCTGAAAGTTACAGTAGTACATCAAATATGTGATTTCTCAAAATATGACCCATTTTTAAGATGCCCGCTGCTACATGTAGGTCACAGGTGTGGTGCAGAAATAACCTTCAAACACACCATTCGTTAAAACCTGCGTCATTCCTTCTGCATGCTTTGCTTTAGTGGAATATACACTACGGTGATAATGGATTCCAAACCATTATGCATTTAATTTCCTGTGAGCCATTGCTGGAAATCAGAATAATATATATATATATAAAAAGCTGCAAAATTGCTCAAGATCAAGGTGTTCCCAGTCTTTTAAGAGGCAGAGTGAGATGTATGGGTGAAGATGCATGAAATGAAATCCGTGGTTGTGCGTGAATGTATTGACACAGGAAAAGTGCAATATGTCCTACATTTTATAGTTTGATTTCCCCAAGGATCTCTTTCATTTTCAAAGCATGAAATAAAAAGATTCAATCAGCGGCGGCAAAATTTTGTACACCGGCTCATCTGTAATATTCGGTGATATTGCTCGTTAATTAAGCAGCTGTTGAAATGTTGCAATTGACATGCTTGACGGTTCCAGCTCAAGCAAACGCCGCAATGCTGCATTTCTCCCCGTCAAGTCAAAGCACACAAACCGCTTCATTTTATTTATCACGGACAGCTTTCTTATCTTAGACGAGTTCAACATGAAGCTGTTGCTTCAGTGTTGAGAATATTGGATTCTGAAATTAAAGATGACTCGCCTGATTTGGCTTGACATTGCGTCTTTTGTTTGTTTCAGATAAACATTTCATTTTGAGATTGAACAGCGTACAAGCTTATATGCAAACGTTACACACATGCAAAGAGGTCGGCTTGGTTTCTTTTGAGAACTCTCGATGTTAAAACTCTCAAGGTTGTTTTTTAATTAAACGTGAACTAATGTGAACTGTAAATTTGCTCATTGTCGGTACTGCTTTCGTTCGACCACTTGACAGAGTTAACCGTTTCATTCTGAATTGATATTAAACTACATTTTTACATTTTTCTATAGGAAACTACAAACCAGCCACAATGCCGTCATAGCTTTAGGTTCCTAGCCTGTTCTAGGTCAGAAAAACCCACCTACAGTGTCTATACACCAGTTTTTTGTTTGTAATCACCTTGAGAAGTAATAGAACGTCTTAGGCTCAAGTTCAATACTGAGGGTTTAGTGGTTGCATGAGCGAAAGCAATATTTTCAAGGCGATATCTCACCTGCTGTATTTTGAATTCATCTGTGTGAATTGAAATGTAAGCCGTCAGGCTGTTCAGTGAGCCATCTTGTGTGCAGAGGTAATGGAGACAATCAACCTTCAGTTTTGCAGGGACATTTCATGAGGCACATTTGAAGTGGTCCTTGGAACTAGCTGGTGAAACAGCGATCAGTGTTGTAAACCAGCTAATTATGAGAAATAGCTTGTTCTTCTGTCATGGGCCGCTCAGGGCCATTTCATGAGTGAGTGCACTGTATGTTTGTTCTTTTTAATCTGATCAGTGAAAAATGGTTAGATTAACCGTAACACTCACTGTTTTCAGCAAGGCTGTATTTATCTGATCACAAATACAGTAGCAACAGGAATTTTATGAAAAATTATTGCAGTGTAAAGAAACTGTTTTCTATTTCTGTGATGCAAATCAGAATTTTCAGCAGTCTTCATTGTCACATGATCATTCAGAAATAATTCTAATATGCTGATTTGCTGCTCAAGAAACATTTCTGACTATGTTTCACTGTTGAAAATAGTTGTGGTGCTTTATATTTTTGTGGAAACTGGGATACAGTTTTTCAGCATTCTTGAATAGATTTTTTTGTAACATTTTAAATGTTTTTAATGGCACTTTTGACCTATTCAGCACATCCTTGCTGAATAAAAGCATTAATTTCTTTTCAAAAATAGCACTGGCCTCAAACTTTTGAACATTATATCTTTAATAACTGAAAAAAAAAAAAAAAAAAAAACATTAAAATCACTAAATCACACAAAAAATAAATTTGATGTACCTTTTTTATGATTAACACATTCTAATTTCTGAATTCAAATTCATTTTGATTTTGTTACTGGGCAAAAAAGTAAAAAAACAAAAAATCAAACTTTTGAAAAGAAAACATTAAGTTGTTTGACTAAAATATTATTCCTATAGGAAAAAAGTTTGAAAAGTGCAGAAACGTACAAGACTAAATGGTCATGGAAAAGACATTGCAGAAGCCCTGATGATATTTAACCCTTTTAAAACGAGTGCTGTGCTCTTATTGGTTTGTGTAATCCAGTGAAATGATCTTAAGTATAGTTTAAGTATTTATATTACAACAAAATATATAATATTCTTATATATCTGCACTTTCTGTGTGTCTCAGTGTATAACTAATGACTGAAATATTGTGTTTTTAGCATCTCCTAAAACAATACTACGCCCTAGTTCGTTTGAGGTGACCTCATTCAGGTCCCATGGATTATACTTCAATTTGATTTTAGACCAGTCCAATAAAAGAATTACTGCTGCTTTTAGGAAAGTCAGTTTAGCAAATAGACACTAGCTACACTTCATCTTTATTTGTACACAGATTTCAGCACTTAGTGTAGTGTGTTGACATTTAGTTTCTGTACACTCTGTGTGTTTTTGACTCAGTTCATCTGCATTATTGTCATCACTGCTGTAATGGCATTTCTGTTTCATAGCAGTAGTTTTGCAAATGCTCTCATAGCAGTAAACTGTTTTAACTGGGCGATAGATAGAAAAGCATTTGAGTGCGTCATATTTTGTACATCGCTGAGGTCAGATGAGATGGTCGGTACTGTAATTAAAGCTAACTGCTGTGCATTACTGTGTGTTCTCAAAATTTTTGTTGTTGATATAAGCCAAAAGCATAATTTACAAACCCACTCAGACATTAAAGCACAAAGCCTCTCAAATCAGTCCGATTTATTCACTAATAATTGAATGGATTATTTTACATTTATAAAACCACCATGTGTGATTTTAGTTGTTTCTATATTTTTTTCACACATTTAGAATAAATGTTAGTATGATAGTTATTGATAAATCATGATTTACTCACTCAAAAATTCATGCTTAGACACAGTCAATGACTGAGTAATTTTCAGTCATTGAATCACAGTAATTTTTTTTTTAAAAAAGTGTCTATTTTAAGTGTATTTTTATATTGCATACAGAAAATTATAGTTTCTGATTTGATGCTTTTTTGTTAATTTGGTCTAAAAGCAAGTAACACTTTGCATGGAAAAAAAGTATTTTTACTTAACTGAAAATTCTATTTTTTATAACTAATTTAGCTGTTGTTTATGGTGAAAAGCCCATCAGGTCGTAACACTGACCTATAATAAATACAATTTTGGCTCATGTCTAAAGAAAGTGTGAAATTAACATGGACAAAAATCTGTATTTCCAAAATATTAGTGCATATTTGCTATTCTTCTCTCTGATTTGTTAACATCAGCTCAATCCCAGGGCTTTATTCTACTCCTGAAATAGACCAGCACAGTTCAGAGTTCCCTAGTGGCTCCAAGCCAGACGGGAAACTGTCCTGGGCAATCACATCCCTCCTGCTCCCCTCCACCAGACAGACGTCCCAGCAGCAGCAGCAGCAGCACCCTCACGCTACTGCTGCTCTGACCTAATGACTCACTGCATCATCAACTTCTGCATCAGATAACTAACAAACAACAAACTGTTCAGGATAAACAAGAGAAATGCACATTAAATATAAAGGACGAGTACACCTTATCAGTGTCTGTGAGTGAAACCCACATAATAATCTGCATATAAATCTAAAACAAAGTCTGTGATTGATGTATTTTCCTTTGTTGTAACAGTCTACAAAGTCTGCAGTTCATTTTGAATGCTTCAAAGACCAGTAACAGATGTGTCATCATTGCATGAGTGAACCAGAGCCTATTAAGCAATGAAACTTGTGATGAAACACAGACTTGAAATAGTCTTGAACAGCCATAGACTGATACTCTATAATGGACAGATATATAAGGGAAATGATAAACTGATCTATTTTGGACTATTTTAAGATTATTGTCAGTGAATAACTCTGACCTCTAAGCTACCAGCTACTATGTCAATGCACAAATTATTTTTAGGGGTTCAAGCGTGTAGAGCTGAAACCCTAATTGTTAGAATGGCCATGGATCAGCGATCTCCACGCAAATCTGATCATGCAGACCAAACCTTAAGTCGTAGAGACTTGAAACTTGAAGGGATGGTAGTACTCATACCACCTACAACGTGACCAAGGCTCGCCCCAATCGGCCTGAGGGGGCGCTACAGCGAACAAAAGTACGAAATCGCTCATAACTCCTAAACCGTCAGTCACAGGCTCAAGTGTCTTATGTCGTTGGACATATTCAATCATGACCCTGGCAAAATGTTCTGATATTTTTCGCCCAATCGGAACCAAACCAGTGCAGGAAGACTCTCCGGTGAGTGAGTATCAATAATTATCAAACAAAAAAAAGTTGAACTCACCATCGCAAAGGGACGCCAAAACATTTAAAAGGCACAGGGCCACTTCCAGACAACTTTGTCTCTACAACCACTGCTGTCAAGTAAATCGTTTGTTGAGTGAAAAGATGTGAAAAACCTACTTTTGCAAACTAGTCCTAGGTTTTTTGCTCAACCTGAAAATAAAAAACACCTCAGTACAGTTCTTTGGACTGGAAAATGTTGAAATTTAGCCTTTGGGAGGATATACTGGGGTCGTTTAGAAAGGGGGCCTGTCCAAATTTACCCAAAATCCTATAAAGCCTAAACGAAAACTCAAAACTTCACAAAACCTGGTGAGCACATGCGACAGGTGATTCTAAACAAGCATGCAAAGTTTTAAGGAGATCGGACCACAGCTGGCTCTATAACATTCATAAACGTTAAAATAAAACAAAAAACATAATATTTCTATGGTTAATTACCTGGATTTGCCAAAAATGCTTTTTTAAATCATTGATTTAGGTGGTTACAAGCTTGCTAAATAATGCCCTTTTCATATGTGCTTAAATGCCTTAAAGCGCTTGAACCGCTGCTTGCATCTATATTTTTCTTTTCTGTTTAACTTTATTGAATTTCCAGTTGATGTTGTGTTAAACAAATGTTTAATTGCATCATAGTAGTGGGTGTATCTCATCATATGCATACTTAAAAGAAATGTAAAAGTTTGACCAATTAAGCAAATGAGTAGTTATTTCTGAGTTTTATTGATATGCATGCATTATATTAAATATTATGTATTTTTATTACAATAGTTATTGTTTAATATTAAATACATTTATTAAAGTAAAAGATAAAAATAAGTTTCCCTAGTTGCTGTATGATGGTTTGCTTGGAATGGTTGTCAGGTCTTTTCCAGACAGTGCTGCTTCTTTGTTGCATTTTAATCAGTTCTGTATGTTTCATCCATTTTTGAGAGTCTAAAGCTGAATGTTTTCAGGTGCTTTAGAGCTTATAGAAATAAAGCATTATTTTCGAGTGTATTTTGACAAAAAATCTTCTGTGTTTGTGTTGATTGACAGGAGCTGGTTGGCAGTAGCCCTCCGCAGAGGAACTGGAAGGGAATCGCCATCGCTTTGCTGGTCATCCTGGTCATCTGCTCTCTGATCGTCACCTCTGTCATTCTACTCTCACCGAGTACGTATAGCTGTCTGAATGCATGAAGTCTTATATGCAAACAAAATGTAGTTGTGTCCACATTCCTGACTTGTGTATTTCTTCATAAAACCGCATTTGTTAGATCTGTGTGTACTGCATAAACTCCCATGGTAAAATGCAAATATACTAGTAAGTATGTTTAGGACTGTGTAATTACATATTTTCTTTGTGTACTAATCCGTTTAGTTTTCTGGTCTAGATCAAAGCTATCCCTCTAATGAATAATGGGAGTGTAATGTATGTTATGTTGAGATCTCATTGAGCAAATATTTTTAACTGTAATGTTTTTAGTCGTATAAGCATTTGGCAAAACATCACAGGTAGGTTTTGTGTGTTGTTTGCTATCCTATTAACTTCCCATATGAAAGATAAAACACAGTATTTCTAAACAAATGGGGGGGGAACCTGATTTCTCTTATGATAAAAAAACAAAAACTCACAAATCTCTGGAGCGGTGATTTAAAATGGTTTAAATTAAGGCAAAATATGCTTTAAAATAGTCAAATATAAATATATTTTATATTTTATTTGTTTATTTGTCATTTGTTCTTGCAACAGCTGTACTTTTGAGAACTAGGATTCAGTACTTTTCTTAGAATTTTAATTATGACCCTGGACCACAAAACCATAAGGGTCATTTTTTTTGGAAAAGCTGAATAAAGAAGTTTTCCATTAATGTGTGATTTGTTATGATAGGATAATATTTGGCTGAGATACAACTATTTGGAAATCTGGAATCTGAGGGCGCAAAAAAATATGAATAAAGTTGTCCAAATGAAGTTCTTAGCAATGCATGTTACTAATCAAAATTAGATTTGATATATTTATGGTAGGAAAT
>JAHKKF010515967.1:6701-16717 GCA_019740295.1 Labeo calbasu
TTTTTATAGTCGCACGCAGTAGTTTTCAGTCGCACTGTAAAGCCCTGATGTAGTTAAAATCATAATCAAGTACTTTATGTGTTTTCGTATGTGTCTTTTTTAAAGCACTACTGCAGGTAAAGAGTTAGGGTTTACTTACCACTGTAGGAATGAAAGGAGGAATGATCTTTTTGGCCATGAGGTCGTCCCAGTTGATGGGAGAGAAAAAGCTGTGGAACTTCATTTCCAGCTACAAATAAGCAAAAGCTTGTATAAGAATCTGCAATCTTAGGAAAATAAACTATATGCATGTGCCATAGTGTTGCTCCACTTACAAAATCATCTTTGGACCCCAGTCTCTTGGTACGGTCCTTATGCAGCAAACCCTCCAGCAGGTCACGGCCAGCGTTGGACACATTGGGCTTCAGGACCAGAGGCTTGTGAAGGATGTTGTTGTACATCTCAGCTGTGTTGCGACTGTAGAATGGAGGCTAGAATAAAAGAGACGGAAATTAATTCACATAGTTTGCAAAATGCATCCTTGGCTACAGCTGATCTAGTAATGCCTGAGGTAAAAAACTTGATAGGTGTTCTCACCAGTCCATACAGCATCTCAAACAGCACTGATCCCAGGCACCACCAGTCGACTGTACGATCATATGCCTGTTTCTGCAGCACCTCGGGAGCCAAATACTGTTGAAAAAGAAAAAAATTACATCAAAACACTGGTTAAAATACAAGTTCTTGTCTAAACTAGACAAAAGAATATACTTAAATGTGAATGGAAAGGAACGTTTTTAGGACACTAAATTACATTAATTGCAATTCAGTGAAAATGCATTATAGTTTACGTGTGTATTAAATGCAATTAGCTGAACTTTAGACTTTTAAACCAATTACAGTAAGTAGCACACTTATTTTTTTTACTAGGATTAGACTTTACCTCAGGAGTTCCACAGAATGTTGTGGTTGTGCCGTTGGGTTCCAGTCCCTCTTTGCATAGACCAAAGTCTGTCAACACAATGTGGCCCTGAGAGTCCAGGAGGATGTTCTCTGGCTTTAAATCTCTGTGAAAATTGAAAGAAAACGTTAAGACCCCATTATTGAGGACACATTTCAACTGCTTTTCCACTAGGGGGCGCTGCAGCCAATCACATACCTGTAAACTATATGCAGTGAGTGAAGGTAACCGAGTGCACTAGCGATTTCAGCAGCATAAAACCTCGCCCTGGGCTCCAGAAACACCCTCTCACGCTGGAGGTGGTAGAACAGCTGCAGGAAAAAAAAAAACCAAAACATACATTCATTAAGTTAGTCAGCTATTTTGAGCAGAGGTGCGGTCTCTTTTAGGCTTAATGAGAGTAAAGTATGAATGCATTGTTTACTCACCTCGCCTCCATTGACGTAGTCTAGTACGAAATACAGCTTGTCTGTGGTTTGGAAAGAGAAGTGCAGCCCCACCAGGAATGGATGCTTGATATTTTTCATTAATACACTCCTTTCTGCCATGATATGCTTTTGCTGAAAAACATAATATGTGCAATTGTTACTATACTGCAGTTAGTGCAAAGTGCTTTTGCATCTGTGTGAACACTGCATTAGGTCTTACCTCTTTCTTTTTCAGAATGATTTTCTTCTGCAGAACCTTCACAGCATAGTATTGTTCATTTTCCTTGTGCCTCGCGAGCAGAACCTGTGGATTTCAATGCTGTTAGCATTCTCAGTTTAGAAACATGACATGTGTTAACATGTTGACTGTATGAAAGCTGTTTGTGCCCACCTTTCCAAAGCTCCCCTTTCCGATGATCTTTAAGTAGTCAAAATCTGAAGGTTTGATCCTGTTAAGGAAATTAAACAACTTTAGTAATGCAAACAACAAGCTTTCAGCCTGACTGGCTAAAATCCAATTAAACAAACAAACGAAGAGTAACTACGTACTGAGTCTCCTCGGCCAAAGAGCTCCTGGGATTGGTCAAACACAGGTGATTCTCCTCAATCTCCTCATTCTGGTTCTCATCGATTTTTAGGAACGAACCAACCTCGGTACTAAGAGAAAGAGATTACAAAATTGTTATGGATTCTATTTCAGAGTGTTAACTTGTTTCATTGTAAAACAATGGAAATCTATCAAAGCATGATTATGCAACGATTTCCTAATAGACTCCAATAAGTGGATTTGTTTCAAAATCTCTTTAAAATGAGTCAAAATGTCTGTTTTTGTAAATGCACAGCACAGTGTGTTTTTAATCCAGAACATTCATTAAATTATTTATTTATTGTAATGCTGTTACAGACAGATAGATGGCAGTATTGGTGAAGTTTATGAGGGGTGTTTCAGGTATGTTAAAAATTAAAAATTTCTTTTTGACAGCTGTCATTAGTGCAAGACTATTAGATCAGATGCATCTACTAACATATAGATCAAATAATATTTCATTTACACCATTACGCCATTATACATGCCTTCATTATAACTCCCTCCCTGCCCAAAATGATGACTTTTAGACTACTTCGAGTTTAAATCTCAACCTTTTATACAATCCTCTTTGAATAAACATTGTGGAGCATATGGAGGCTAGAGATGACGTGGTGAGAAATTTTCCGCTGGTCCGACCTGAATGACTCTGAGACCAAATGGGCCGCGCTTAATTGAATTAGGCCCTTATCCTCGTCTAGGGGACATTAGGGATTTTCTCAAAGGTGCTTACTGCGGCCAAGCGGCGGGCTGAACAGCTGCTTTTCGTGGAGCACTATTCTGGTGCTTGGCTTTATCTCGCCGGTACAGATTAACCTACACAATTAGCCGAATGGACAGCTAAACTCAGATGATGGGATTACATCCTCTAGTACAGTCACCTCAATGAATGCATGCTATAAATACACTACAGGTCACAGAGTTGCCTTTATGAATGAATGCTGGAATTTTCCTGAACTGCTTTCTCACAGATTTTGAAACACAAAAATACTCATGTGTTGATTTTTCGGTTCACACATCTGCATGTAATTGTAAAAAGCATCATGCATTTGTTTATTTCCATACTCGTGTTAGTAAATATTGAGATACTTACTGTTGACAAATGGGAGGGTTGGAAACAAGCTTCTGGATGAAGTCGTTCAAGCCCATCTTCCTTTCTTTAATAAAAGCTGAAATAAAAACAAGTATTTACGTCAGAAGGAAATCCACAGCTGACGTCACTAACACCCTGCATTTGAACTGAATGAACTGACAACGGTATGTGAATGGAAACCCTAAGAAATCTTAAAGGTTATCTGTAGAATAATCATTTGCACGTCAAGTCTATGCCATAAAACGTGTTTTGTAGATGCCGTGGTTCAGAGGATCCGCGTGAATTGGTTTAATGTCAAGAAGAGTGTCAGTGTTACACAACAGACCGCATTGCTCACTGTGTGTAACTTAGCTGTACTAATATCTGCCGTTTATCGAGAACAATATTTTCTATCACTCTCATGGAACCACATAAAAATGTTTAAAATTGATTTTTTATCATTAATTTTGTATAAAGGATATAAAAATGCGATTAGCATAACTATATCAATAATAATAATAATAATAATAATAATAAAACGTGATATCTAAAATTGACTGTACAAACACAAAAACGTATTTTACACCTCTAAAGACATCTATTTCTCTCATTGCATTTTTTTTCATATTTGATGTATTGCATCTTTTTCCTCAGAAGCATACGCAAATGAACGAAATCCATTACAGACACCAGAATAACTCAATCTGTTGAGACGTACCAGTAAGAACGGACACGATCCCCCTCATCTTGCAGTATGTCAAGTCACATCCAGCCTGAGTAACTGCCATCGCTAGTATTATAAGTATAAATCCACAGGAGGAATGTATTCCTTCAGTTAAGCCTTTTTTATTATTGCAACGCGCTGATCTCCCAGCAGCAAACGGCTTGACGGAGCGCACTTCTGAGTTCTGATGCCGGGCTGTCGGGTGGTCAGCGCTACTGTCTTCCCCCGCCAACCGTGGACTGGTATTTTTATACGGAACACGTGGTTGTGGAGGCGAGGCTGTGACATCACTCGAGTAACCGAGGAGACTTGCAAAATGTGACGTCACGGGATCCCACAAATCGTTGTTTCGCCACTAGGGGGCGACGCGAGGAAAAACGGAAGCGCTTCCATTCATGTGAGCCAGATTAAACGCTCGGACTCTTTCTATCAACGGAAAATTACTACACAGCTGGCTCGTAAACTCATCATAGTGTAACAGATTAACTTCTAATCCTTATCAGTAATGATGAAGAAGAACGTGAAGCGGTGAAAAATGAGAAATGAAAGCATGCAGTGATGGAATTAGGGATGGAGGATCATGTATCTGAGATTAAGGTCTTTGTTAATGAAATATTCACCCTGTGTCTAGCATTTTCGATAATGACGCATGTTATTAATCTGTTAAAGCCTGTATTTTTACCAGATTCTCGTCTTTGAACAAACCACAATGTTCGGGCCATCTGACCAGGTCAAGGGTGTGAGGAGTTTGCGGCAGCGCGGCTTACGTAAACCGATACTCTCTGAGCCACATCGTTTATTTTTCAGCCTGTTCTCCAAATGTGGTCCACTGACCCTGTAAGTTACATAAGTGTGCCATAATATGTTGCCATCCTGTCTTTTAGTACAGAATTTGCCAGGTTAGACATCAACTGTAAAAAAAAAGGGGCCTAACTGAGGCATAACCCAGGGTTTTGAAACTGGGTTCCGCAAGACATTTTAATTATAAAAATTTTGAATAATGTTTTATAGCTATTTTAGGAAAGAGGTCCTCATAACTGGATCATCATATTTGAGGTTTTATGGCATCAGAAAGTATAAAAAGTCAAAAAATGTGCAAAAATTGTGCCTCAAAGAGACACCTAAAGAGTGCATATTAGTACCTTAGTAGTAATATGTACCCTTAATGTAGTAATGTACTTTTATGGCACTCTTTAGGGGTAAAGAAGGTGCAAAGGTGTGCTTTTAAAGGGACAGTTTACCCAAACATTAAAATTCTGTCATTAATTGCTCATTATGTCATTACAAAGTAGGTATTTTTCGTATTTTTTTTTATTTTCGTAGCTTTGTAACATTACGGTTGAACCACTGATGTCACATGGACTATTTTATTGATATCCTTACTACCTTTCTGGGCCTTGAACATGGTAGTACCATTGCTGTCTATGCAGGGTCAGAAAGCTCTCAGATTTCATCAAAAATATCTTAATTTGTGTTCTGAAGATGAATAAAGGTTTTATGGGTTTGGAACGATATGAGGTTCAGTAATTAATGAGAGAATTTTAATTTCTGGGTGAACTATCCTGTTGTGCGACAAAAGGTAACATTTTTGGGCGTTATTTCTGAGAGTGATATATTACGACGGTGTGTTAGTACAACGTAAAAGAAAAAAAAAATCTAAGATTATGAGATTAAACTTGTAATATTTTGAGAAAAGGTCAAAATATCTTGAGAATAAAGTCAAAATAACGAGAATAAAGTCAAAATTACAAGAATGAAGTCAAAATATTTAGAGAATAAAGCTGAAATATTTTGAGAATAAAGTCGAAATTCTGAAAATATATTTGAAGTAAAGTTGAAATTACAAGAATGAAGCTGAAATATTTTGAGAATAAAGTCAAAATAACAAGAATAAAGTCAAAATTACAAGAATAACGTCAAAATATCTTGAGAATAAAGTCAAAATATCTTGAGAATAAAGTCAAAATAACGAGAATAAAGTCGAAATGACAAGAATGAAGTCAAAATATTTTGAGAATAAAGTCGAAATATTTTGAGAATAAAATCGAAATTATGAAAATAAATTTGAAGTAAAGTTGAAATCTTGTAATTGTGACTGCATTCTCTAAATGTATTTTAACTTAATTCTTGTAATTTCGACTTTATTCTCAAAATATTTAAACTTTATCCTTAAATATTTAAAAATTTTACTCGTAATCTTAGTATTTTTTTAATGTTTTAACGTGGCACTAAAACTCCATCGTAGATATATAGCCACAGTAAAGTCAAAAAAGAAAGTGAAAAATAAAGGTATATTTATATTTCCTTGTTCCTTTAGTGTTTTTTCTATTATTGAGATATCGTTTTTACTAGCGTTTTGAATTAGGTTTTATATATATATATATATATATATATTTTTTTTTTTTTTTCTTTTAGTTAATGTTGAAGTAATTGTTTTGTATGTTTTTTTTGTCATTTTTACTAGTTTTTGTTTAAATATGTCTATATAAGTTTGATTATTTTTATTTCGGTTTTAGTTGTAGTCATTGAGTACATTTCCTATTTAAATGATAAAGAGAAATTTTGCCTTGGCAACTAAAAAAAGTTTTTTATACTTATAGCTCTGGTGTGTATGATTTGCATTTTCACTTCCATGGCACACTTCTTCTGGAATGCATAACCTGTTCTATCTGTAAATCCAGTCTACATATGCGTAATGCCCTTTTCATCCTTTCATTTTACACAAAGAGCTTGAGTACTTTCAGACAGCTTTAAAATGGTCCTGCCAGCGGAGCAATTTATCACTGTTGGTGGGTTACTGGAGACTAGACGAAGTCTGTTTATATGAGCAGGATCAGGTGGCGTGATATTAAATAACTTAAGAGTTACGTGCTTTGTATTAAACATCTTATCATTCTAGTAACGGTTAAGAGGAACCATAAAGGGAAATTCACATTTCAAATAACAAAAACTATGGGGAAGATCTTCAGTGAAAGATTAACTAGTTCAGAGGAATACTGGATAGTGCTTATCCGGTTCCAACGCACAGTCAGTACATTTCAGCTCATAACTTGGAACCTGATGCATATTAGACTGAAAAAAAAAAAGAGTTTTTTATTTATTATTTTGCTTCATAACCAAATTTGCTATATAAGATAAACTGAGTAATGTAAAAATGTAGTTTTGTGGTGTTAGTCCACTTCTTTGAGGCCATTTGTTCCTGCCAAAGTTGACTGTATTAAATTTTATATAATTTCATGTCTGTTTTATGTACATGCATATTGATGTTTTCTATGCATATAAAATGTCTTACTCTTCTATGAAAATAGGTAAAAAAAAAAAAAAACTTTAAAAAGGAAAGTATTTTGTCCATTTGAAAAGTTGTCTGAATATTTATTTATGCTTGCTTGCTAATACGTAAAAAATATTTACCTTTCTATGAAAATAGACCAAAAAAAGAAAAGAAAAAAGAAAGAATGAAACGTTTAGAAAGGAAAGCGTTTACTAAAAGAGAAAGGTCCATTTGAAAAGTTGTTTGAATATTTATTTATTTATTTATTTATGCTTTCTTGCTTGCTTGTACATAAAAAATATCCATTTGAAAAGTTGTGTGTAAAATTGTGATTTATTTATTTTATATTTATTTATTTATTTATTTGCTTGCTTGCTTGTTTGTTTATTTATACATTAAAAATTTAATTACTCTTCAATGACAATACACCAAAAATACTGATTTGCTAATGAATAACCTAATAACTTATCCAAAAATAATCTTTAAAAAACCTTTAAAAGGAAAGAATTTAAGAAACATGATATTTCCATTTTAAAAAGTTGTTTTTAAAAATGAAAATTATTCATTAATTTCTATTTGTTTATGTATAAATTTCAAATTTCTTACTCTTCTATGAATATACACCAAAAACACTGATCACTGATGACTTTTTTCGCTGAAGAATTACCTAATAACTTGTCCAAAAAGAAACTTAAGAACTTCAGAAATAATTTACTAAAAGTAAAATTTCCATTTTAATAATTTCTATTTCTTTATTTATTCTGAGACTAACACAAGGAAACAAAAATATTATAAAATTTACCTAGATCAGATGACAAGTGACTGGTTCAGCTTTATAGCATTCTCTCTATTTTTCTTATCTCTTCCTTCCCCCATTAACCTGCCCATGTTTCCACATAATCGTGTTACAGTAACAGTAACTCATATGCCAAGCGGACAGGTGGCAAAGTCTTTCCGCTGCACAAGGTTCTCTCAATGAGTCATTCTATCATAGTTGTCACAGATCCAATTATTACTATTTATTTCCTGTTACTATACTTGTCCCGTTACCGTGGAGACGCAGGTCTCTGCCGCGCGACTGAGAGTGCAAGAGAGTGTGCATTTGCATAACAGGCCAAATGTGTCGTTCGGGCAGATACCGTCTGCCACACTCTGGTGGGCAGGAAGTGAATCATCCAAAGAGAAGGGGGAGTTTATTCTCAACTTCTGCACCTCCTCTCACTGCTCAGGGCCCGTTGGACCCATAAAGCACTTTACCTCCGTGCTGGCTCGCCATCGGGAATCAAGCGCCAACCTCATGCCCACACACTCATGCAAATCAGATCGAGTTCTTTCTAGCTGCCGATAGTTAGCCCTGTCGGACCCATGGTCTTGATGTTTGATATCTCAGCTCTGCGTTTTCTTGACTAATTTATTCACGACATCCTCCCACTACTTCCGTTTTTCTCTCTTTCTTGTCATCCTTCATATGCTTCAACTATGTACAGTATTGTTGTCTGTAGTGTGTTTGTATTGTATAGAGCTTAATAGGAGCTGTCTAATGGGTATTGGCTGAATGGTGAACGATAATTACAGGGAAGACATGATTTAGAAAACAAGCTGTGTGTATATAAAAGCTAATATTACTACTAGGTCTGTGCACTTCATTTAGGGGTGCAAAGGAGAAAACCTGTATTAGGATGTCATAATTAAAGCCTATATCAATAGCTGCAAAAAGAAATTGGAATAATTTAATAAGGTTCAATTTTAGACATATTATGACATATGAAAATCAGACTTTTTCCATGTTTCAGTGCTATAATCGGGTCCCCGGTGTATCCACCAACCTAGAAAATGTGAAAAAAGGACCCAGTAACTTTATTTTGGTAATAACATTACTGCCCCTTAATCTGCACGTTTCCACCCACGGTGCTGTTATTCTGGCTTAGAGGAGACAAGAGAGCAGGGAATTTTTATTAATTTATTTACTATATATTACACTGCTGACACACAGATCTAATATAAACATGCAATTTCTTTCCCGGCTGTTTAACTTCATAGACATAACTAACTGTTTTTGTAACTCATATGTGTTTTTAACATAAACATGTGTGTATTTGACAGTTTAAGCGCAATGAGACATGAAAGAGAGCTTAGTTTAGTACTCACACTCAAAAAAACCCTATATCAGAAGTTTAAACTAATATTGCTTTATACTGAATGATTTTAGCGCAATATACATGATAATCAAAACCAAACGTTTTTTCAACAGAGTATCTGAGGTACGAGCTGTAAAGGCACAGCACTATTCTGAAAAAAGGAGACGGGGAGTAGCAGCTCATTTGCATTTAAAGAGACATGCACGAAAACGGCGTGTTTTTGCTTCCACTTAAAATAGGCCTTTTTTAAAATGATATAATAAAAGATCTTTGGGTATTTTGAGCTGAAACTTTTTTTATTACATATTGTAAACAGGGGCATAATAGGACTTCTACTTTTTTTGTGTTTTTTTTTTAATTTGAAATAATAACATTACAGAGCTTGAGTGACAGCATGAGTACCAAGGAAGAATAAATAAATAAATAAATAAATAAAAAAGAAACACCAAACCACAAGTGCAGTGATTAATACTTAAAGGGGTCATCAGATGCCCATATTCCGTAAGTTGTTATGATCCTTTAGGGTCCTACTGAAAAGTTTATAATATGCTTTGGTTAAAAATTCTCAATGGTTGTATAAAACAACCCCCTTTTCACCTTGCCAAAATCAGCTCTGCAAAAATCATCCCATTCTGGTCGAGGATAAATGCAAATGAGCTCTGCTCGACCCGCCCCTCTCTTCTCTCTGTGGAGTGACGAGCCTGTTTACTTTAGCCGCATTTAGCCGCGTTTAGCCGCTAAACTTGCTAACTAGCACATTATTAAGAAAAGGCGATCACAAAGATTCATACAAAACCCCTTATACTCACTTCTGCTGTAAGTGAAGCTGGATCACGAATGATTTGCGCAAACATAGA
>JAHKKF010515968.1:0-20974 GCA_019740295.1 Labeo calbasu
ATAGAAAGATCCAAAGATAATATGTAATATTTGTAATATTATACACTATACCTTTCATAAGCTTGAAGATTGTAGCTTTTTTTTTTTTTTTTTTTTTTGGATAAGAAATTAATACTTTTATTTAGCAAGGGTACTTTGTGAAGATAAAGACATTAATAATGTTATAAAAAATTTCTATTTCAGATAAATGCTGTTCTTCTGAACTTTCTATTCATCAAAGAAACATGAAAAATTCTACTCAGCTGTTTTCAACAACATAATAATGTTTCTTGAACAACAAATCAGAATATTAGAATGATTTCTGAAGGATCATGTGGCTGGAGTAACGATGCTAAAAATTCAGCTTTGAAATCACAGAAATCAATTGCATTTTAAAATATATTCAAATAGAAAACAGTTATTTTAAATAGTAAAAATATTTCAAAATTATGTTGTTTTTGTTGTACTCTGGATCAAATAAATGTAGGTTTGGTGAGCACAAGAGCCTTCTTAAAAAAAAACATGAAAAAAATCATTGTGTGTATATGTCAATTATATATGTACTTAATTAAAAATATATTTTATTATATTTTATTATTCTAACATAAAATAATAAATAACATTTTTGAATTTTTTTAACCCCATTGTGCGGTTGCACATTATGCAACATAATGCAGAAATGTTCTTCCATTTCTAAACACGTTCTTCTTTTCTGTCATTTCTGTAGTGAATGAGATCATAAGGAAGGATCTGACAGGAGTGCCTGGCAGGGGTCAGACATAGAGGAAACCCCTGATCGAGAAGCACGCAGGACCCCTGGAGTGTTCACAATACCCCCGTGTACCACCATTCCCCTGCTTTCAGCGCCACACGTGACAGCAACAACAGCAGCAGCAGCGATACCACAGCCCGGGCAAGTGTCACCCCTGACAAAAACTGGATCACGGACCACATTAAGCAAACATCCATCTCAGTCAACTCCAGGAACAGCAGTGTGTTGATGTGCACACGGTATTGAATTTCCCTGCTATTATTTGACTTTTGAAACTCGTCCAATGTTGATCTCATATGTCAAAGTTGTCAGAGCCTTGAGCCTTCGTAAACAGTTTGGATTGGACAGGTGGAGTTAAAATCAGTTTTTTCCTTTTTGTGGCTTTTTTTATTCCATAGCCTTTTGACTCACATAAATGAACTTACTCAGATTAGTGTATTTTGAGCAATAACCTCATCTTCTGTGAGACTAAACCATTACTGTCTGCCATATTCTCCAAAACAAGAAGTTTGCACTTCTGAATGGAAAGTGGACACATCACACAACGCTGATAGATTTGTCTAGGAATTAGTTCTTTTTGTATTAGATGAACCACATCAGTCCAAATTTCAGAATGAAAAAGCCTTAATATTTGAAATGACTATAAGCAAATGCACTGTTCATGAAGGGAATTCTTACAAACAGCGTATGCACTTCTTGTCAGCAAATTATATTTTATTTAAAGTTTCTCAGCAAAATGAGATTTGTTTGTAACAATGTAGATGTTGAATACAGCTAAAGAAAACCAATGAAGTGATACTTTCTTCTTTTTTGATGTAAATAACTGCTTTAACATCTGTGCCTTTTCCAAAAGTGCTGTAAGTCTACCAAAACGTAGAACAAGAAACCAAAAATGAATGGAAATGTCAGAGCCCATAATGTCCTGCACTACATTTAGGTTCTGAAACGTCTTTGTGTCGTACTAAAACTGTATGGTGTCGTTGTTTATTTGTGTGCTCGTGATCTTACAAATGCATTTGTTCTACTTATGAATATACAACACTTGTCCCATGTTAAAATTTAGGTTAGATGTATTGCAGATCTCTCTCACGTAACTGCTTTGCTTTTAGGATATGCATTTAGATTTTGTGTGCAAATGTAAAACGTTCAAAACATGGAAATTAGTTTTTGTATTTATACTTCTAGTAGATACTGTCTGCATGTTTCCGTAACACATTGTCACATTAATTGTCTCAAACTGACAAAAAGTGCATTTATTGAAGCAACAAACTAATTTTAGACAGAAGTGTCTTTCTGAAAATATTTTTGAAAGCAATCCTGCCCACTTAAAAAAATATATATTTTTCTATGTCTTTACAATTTTGGCTGAATAATTAAGAGGTATAAATTAATAATTCATTTTTAAGTATTATCTAAAATTTATTTTGGAACACGTTGTAAAAAGAGTGACGCTAATGTTTTCATGGAGCTGTTTTTTCAATGTACAGTGGGCATAACAAAACACCTATATTCAGAATGTAAACCTTTACTTTTTACTGTAAATAGATTGCCTTAAAAGTGTATAGACTGTTTCTATAATTTTTATTTTTTAGAATCCGATAGTTGAAATAGGAAGAGAATATTTATATGAACTGAATCAGTTGTTCTCTTGCCATTTAATATCTTATAATAACCAAGGCTCTGGGAATATATAAACTGCCAAAGCTTTTGCTGCGTAAAGACAAATTGCATTTAATTTTTTTTTATATATATATTAATGTAAGACTGTCAATGCCAAAAGAGAGACCAATTCTATTTTTATTTCATTTTAGCTTTTCATGATCATATTCATGTTTTGGTTTAAGCATGTCTAACCAAATGTTTAGACGTGTTCATGTTGTTTGTCAAATAAAGCCTACTAGCTGAGAACATGAGCAATAAAACTGAAAGCTTTAAAGAGATTTTCTTTGCTTGTGTGATTCTTTATATTACCTTCGTCTTCAAGAATCTTCTTTCCTCATGTCTATCTAAAAACATGCAATCAAATTATTCATAATTTCTTTAGGCTACACTTAAAGGAGAGGTCCACTTCCAGAACAACAATTTACAAATAATTTACCCACCCCCTTGTCATCCAAGATGCTCATGTCTTTCTGTCTTCAGGCGTAAAGAAATTATGGTTTTTGAGGAAAACATTTCAGGATTTTTCTTCATATCATGGACTTCAACTGTGCTGCCGATTTTGAACTTCCAAAATGTAGTTTAAATGCAGCTGCAAAAGGCTCTAAACGATCCCAGCCGAGGAAGAAGGGTCTTATCTAGGGAAACAATCTGTCATTTTTTTCGAAAAATAAAAATTTGTATACTTTTTAAGCACAAAAGCTCGTGTAGCACAGGCTCCGGAATGCGCGTTCTTGAACGATTCGTTCATTTTGAACGGATCTTTAATATGACTCGGGAACAACGAGTCGTCTCGGGGAGTGATTCGTTCAGTCGCGCATTCGCAACTTCCTATTAGGTTCTGTACTAGAATTAGTTTACCTGTTTCGAGTCTTCGGGTTTTTCGAGTCATTCGTTTATCTTATGGGGCTGTCACGTGATGAACAAACGACTCGTACCCGAAGACTTGAGAGATGAACTAATCAATTCTTTTTTTCGGCTCAGACTGCATTGGTTAAGCTTATGGGGCTGTCACGTGATGAACAAACAACTCAAACTGGAAAACTTCTCAGATAAGAGGTGAGGTGAGCTAATCATAGGCTAAAGACCCAGGAATTAATCTTTTCTGTTTCTTATAGCATTATAGTTTTGTCTTGTTTGTAGTGTGATCAACGTTTGTGTAAGCAGAAGATTATATTTTGCTAAAATGAACGAAATTAACGAAATGACTCGAAAAGATTCGTTCATTTTGATGAACGAGACTCAAAGGTCCGAGTCGGTAAAATGATCCGAACTTCCCATCACTAGATGGGAATGTCACTAGATGGCGTGTCCTTAAAATAGTCACTGAATGAATCTTTTTGTTGAACGGAGAAAGACTCGAATCGCTGAATCAAAATCCACCTCTAACGGCCAGCTGTGAAATACAAATACCGCCACGGCGCCGGCCATGAGTCACTCCAGTGACTTTACTTAAATTCAAAGGCAGCAACACGATAAATGCACATGTAAATTAATTTATTAATTTTTTAAATTAAAGAGTGAAGAGTAAACAATTATTCTTCTGTGCTGTCCGAACGTTCAAAAATGGAATCAGCGCGATGTTCGATTCGGCGAGTGAGTCGGTTCCTCTTAATGAATCGGTCAAACGAGAACGGTCTGAATCAGTGAATGGGTTCACGATTCTATAATCACGACACTCTGATTGAATCGCGCCGACAGTTCACTTGCGAGCTGAATCGTTTGGCGCGGTTTTGAAATAACTACTTATTTCACGATGTAAAACAGTTAATCGAAACTTTAGAAAGGAGAGAACAAAGTGCATGCTGAGTGAAGTGGATATTTACCCAATCCATTGAAAATAAAGCTGGAGATGTGACGAAGAAGGCTTATTTCAACAAGATCAACGACTCGTAGGAGGCTTGAGGTAACAATTCCAGACCATTTCCAAAACAGCATGAAAAATCAGTAAGTTAGCACTACCAAAGGTAGTCTAAAAATGTACCATGGTAACGTTAGTACTATTCTGGTATATTGCTTTTGTAAGCAATGACACGATGATATTATAATGTTTTATGTTTATGAAGGTTAATTTAGCGCATAACAACGCCCTAAACCCAACTTTAAACACCTTAGCAACGTAGCAGCAATAACTATCATGGCGTCAAGTAGCACAGGTGAACTAGTTTTTAAATATAACTTAGTTTTATTTTACTTTGTCTTGCATTATTAGCATTAAAAAAAAATAAAACAAAAACATTTGATCACGTTGTCACCCATATTTTAGATACATATAAATAATATAGCCATGCAAGTGTTTTAGGTATATTTACAAAGGTGTATACACTACCAGCCAAAAGTCTTTGAATAGTAAGATTTGCAATGTTTCTCTTCTGCTTACCAAGCCTGAATTTATTTGATCCAAAGTACAGCAAAAACAGTAAAGTTTTGAAATACTTTTGCTGTTTAAAATAACTTCTTCTATTTGAATATTTTTAAAATGTAATTTATTCCTGTGATTTCAAAGCTGAATTTTTTAGCATCATTACTCCTGAATAGAATTTTTTCAAGTTTCTTTGATGAATAGAAAGTTTAGAGGAACAGCATTTATCTGAAATAGAAATCTTTTGTAATATTATAAGTGTCTTTTTTTTTATCACTTTTGATCAATTAAAAGCACCCTTGCTAAATAAAAGTATCAATTTATATAATTCTATTAAAAAATACATATTTACTGACATCAAGCTTTTTGAATGATATAGTGTATAATGTTACAAAAGCGTTTAATTCCTGATAAATGCTGATCTTTGGATCTTTCTATTCATTAAAGAAAAAATGTACTCAACTGTTTTAAACATTGATGATAATAATAAATATTTCTTGAACAGCAAATTAGCATATTAGAATGATTTCTGAAGGATCATGTGACACTGAAGACTGGAGTAATGATGTTAAAAATATGGCTTTGATCACAGGAATAAATTACCTTTTAATATATATTTAAATAGAAAACAGTGATTTTAAATAGTAAAAATATTTTACTGTTTTGTTGTACTTTGATTCAGATAAATGCAGGCTTGGTAAGATTGGTGAGCAGAAGATTGTATTTTTTTGCTCCTTAAATACATTTTAAAATATATTTTGGTACATGGAGTTTGAAACTACATATATTTTAAATTTCAGAAATACGTTTTGTTAAGCTTCACCTATTTAGCATATATTTTTGGCCAGAAAAATGAAAAGCGGTGTGAGACTTGCAGATGTTCAGAAATCAATCAGTGCAAGTTTTGTGTACAGAGTTTATGGTGCTATTGACAATCCTGATACAAGCTCCTCTATGAAACACCTGTTCTCTTTATGCCTCCCAATTGCGCCGAATCAAATCAGTTAATCATTGACAGTCTCAGTTTGCTCCAAACGCCGCTGCTTCGATACAACAGATGCTCACTTGATATTGCGATCATTAAATCCGAGCAGAAATGCACAGAACTTTGCGCCTTTGATGGCGTCGGCCCATATGGCCCTTTGTGACTTCACAGCTCTTCGCCTCTCAGACAAATAAGCATCTTGTAGCGTTTCCTCGGTCGCTAGGCGACAGCCTGTTTGGGCCCTAACTGGGGCGGACGGCGTGAATGAACCCAGTGTTCAGGAAGTGGCTCGGTATGACATCACTAGCTTTGAGCAAAATAAATAAATAAAGCAGCACGTGGGGCGCGACACAACGCAGACACATTTCCCCCCATTTATGTGCGCTATTGCAGATATGCAGTGAGTCATGTGCCCTTTATCTCGGATTAGATAATCAAATCAGATCTCATGCACAAGGGCCAGAGAACAAATAACATGCGTGTTTTCACTGGATGGGAATTTCATTCAACATTGTGTCACTGAGGAGTCTTTTCAAACCCGTTTTCCTTGAGTAAGATTGTGTCAAACTGGAAAAGCGCCTGGTGAGCGACTTAACCCGAGCGTTTGATCTACAGAACAGCATGCGGTTTGGTAGTAGTGACTTCATAGCGCAATAATAGCCGACGAAGGTCGATTTTAATAAGGTCCTTGTATAATGAAACATTGATGGACATTGAGAGCTAATTACTATGACCTCAGACTCAGAAACGCGACATGGGCATTGTGCATGATTGATCCGACTGCATATTTCACGGTAATCTTGCTTTCAGACGGGTTTGGGTTCGTGGAAAAGGCCACCGGCTTGCCTGCGTGGCAGCGATCGCTGCAGAGCTTGTGTAAAGAAGGCCCTGTTCAAACAGAAATAACATGTCACACCCCTGACGAACAGTAAATACTTGTTTTGATCGAATAATGCTGCGTTTGTACAGTAGCCGGGACGACTGCATCATAGAGCGGGAGACGTTAGTCACCTTCCCGAGGTTCAAATGTACCACTTTATTACCTCATCAAAAAGTTAAAAGCTTTAATAACTCAATCAAACTGAGCGACACTCATTAACACCGCTGTACTGTTACCAAGAGCAAGTAAACAACATGCTACTGAAATCTGTAGGGCTTTTATCCAGGTAAAAGTTCAGTTTTAATCCTAAACTCAGTTTGCTCTGACAGAAAACTGTGGTAAAGGCCTAGAAATTGAATTTGCTTTATATAAACGGTACCATTCAAGTCTGTAAGGATTTCTTTTTAAGAAATTAATACTTTTTTTATTCAGAAAAGATGCATTAATTTTTTTTTTGTTTACATTGCTAAACAAAAGATTTTTATTTTAAAGAAATGTTCTTTTGAACTTCCTATTCATCAAAAAATCGTACAAAAATACATACAAAATATAAAGCAGCGTGATTCTTTTTCTGAGCAGCAAATTGGCATATAAAAATAATTTCTGACACTGAAACTGATGCTGAAAATTCAGCTTTGCATCACAGAAATAAATTACATTTTAAAATATTTAAAAAATATAAATCACTTTAATAATGTTTCACAGTTTTTACTGTATTTTAATATGTTGTAACAATTTATTCAATTATAATACATTTTAGTTTTAGTTTTTATAGATTTGTGGACTTTTTATTAATAAATGTAGTAATATTTCACACTTTTGTGTTTTTTTTTTACTAATATTTACATTTTATTATATATATTTATTTTAATAAATGTAGTAATATTTCACCTTTTTTTGTTTTTATTGTATTTTTGATCATATTTATATTTAAAAGAATCACCTTTTTTGTTTTTATTGTTTTTCTTAATTAAATGGAACCTTGGGAAGCATAAAAGAACTCTTAAATGCATGTATAATACTGATCAAACAATAATTAAAATGTTTTATAGCATGCATAATCATTAACAATATTAGTAAATAAAATAAATTTTCATGTGATACAGGTGCATGAACATAATAATACATAGATTAAATATAGCAACTGAGGCATAGTGAAGTAAAGGAAATTTTGAATACATTTTTTTTTTTTACTGTAGGTAATAGTCAATAATGATGAATGTGATTGTTTTGCGCTTTCGCCCCCTGGTGGAAAAAAAGGCTGTGTTCATATGCTTGATTGAGTCTTGGTTGATATTAGCTGATAGAAGCCTGCGGCTGTACTTGTTCTCTTTGTGTCGCCTTTAGTACAGTCTATCACCTCTCCATGAGGTAAACGAACCTCAAATTACTGCTGAAATCTACCTGTTGCTGTCATTAACACAATAGTTCAGCCAAAATGAAAATGTCATTATTTCCTCATTCAAAACCAGTATGCTGTTTCTATTTGAACACAAAGGGTAATACTTGAAGGCTTTTCATACAGCTTTTAAAAAGTAGATTAGATTATCTATTCCTTTATATGTTATATCTTGATTGCCTGGTTGTGTTTTTGTAGGATTTATTCCGTTTTCTTTTCCACCTATGAATAATATTTCTAATAGTTATCAGTTTGTAGTCTAAAGAACGGCAACAGAATAACATCTGACATCTGTAGATTTATTATTAATAATGCAACAAGTGGTAGATGTTGAACTAAAGTGTGCATGTTCCTCTCTCAGCCTGTAGAGGGATGTCCAGTCATACACAATATGAGACAGTATGTCATAACAATATAGACTCCCTGAGTTAATGTTAATGCGTTAAAAATGTGATTTATTTGACATAGCATTTAAATAATGAGTGTTTCATCATACATTCAACAAGAAGAAGCAGGCCATCAAAAAGCTTCTCAAATCAGGCTGATTGTACCAAAGCAGAGTGCAGCTTAAGTGAAAGATGAACATTTCATTTGGAGGTGTTTTTTCTGTCCTCTTTTTGCCCTCTGCAGGTCATTATTTCTACCATTAAGCGCACATCCATTGCCTGTGAGGCTGCGGTTTTCATCAGCTTTGATGTAGTTGTATAGCCACGCTCATTATCGACAGGCCAAACTCCCACCGCACATGCGCCCTCCGCCCACCCATATGCACGCTTTACTTCTCTTCTGCCTGTTTACTTTACATAATGTTTATGTCTACAGTATCATATAAACAATGTGCCATGCATTGGGACTGTTAGATTATCTTTTTTGCAAACAGCGGTTTAGCAAGTCACCTTGTTTAATTTGCTCGTGTAAGTTTGTCATAATGAAGTAGAAGTTGATATGTATGTATATAAATATTCATTGTTTGAGTTTTTCTGTCCATGCAGATGGAGACTAGTATTCAGATGAATTCTTTTTGCAGTGTTTTGAAATGTTCAGGTAATATTTTGTGGTTATTTATGCAGGGAAGATTGAAATCTTGAGTACAGAAAAACTATTGAAAATTCAAATAATTATTGTCCAAGAAAATGTAAGAAAGTAGCACATACCTATGGGGTAAGTTGTCACAACCTCTTATTAAATTACACAGATTTGAGGAACGTGAATTTTTTTTTTGACAGGAATGCCCCAAAAAAGTAAGTAACAATATTTTTGTATTTATAATGTATTGAAGGTTATATATTGTTGCTTTTAGCAAAAATCTAAACAGTAACACAATTTTAAAACAAACTATTAATTTAACAGCAAAACTACCAAAAATGTAAAAACAAAATAAAATAAAAAAGTTTTAAACCATATCTAAGAGAAATTATGAAAAGCAAGTGACTGTATTTTTTTTAAGTAATTTTTTATTATATTATGTGATAAGAAATTCAACATCTAATATCAATGTGACAACTTGCCCCGAGCTGACATTTATTAATTTAATTTTAAATCATTATATTGTTAATTATAAATGATTGGTTATATATAATTGCTTTTAGCAAAAATCTAAACAGTAACACAATTTTGAAACAAACTATTATTTTAACGGCTAAACTGCAAAAAATAAGTAAATAAAAATCAAACAATTGCTAAGAGAAAATATTTGAAGCAAAAGTTATTATTTATTATATTATGAGATAAGAAATTCAATGGACTAATATCAATGTGACAACTTGGCCCCAGCTAGCAGTTATTAAAAAGTAAAATCATCTTCATCTTTAAGTTTAAATCTACCTTCATTATATATTTGATTATATGTGACTCTGGACAGCAAAAACATAAGGGTACATTTTTTGAAATGAAGATTTATGCATCATCTGAAAGCTGAATAAATAAGCTTTTGTTAGGATAGGACAGTATTTGGCCGAGATACAACTAGTTGAAATTCTGGAATCTGAGGGTGCAAAAAATCTAAATATTGAGAAAATCGCTTTTAAAGTTGTCCAAATGAAGTTTTTAGCAATGCATATTTCTAATCAAAAATTAAGTTTTGATATATTCATAGTACAAAATGTACAAAATATCTTTATGGAATATGATCTTTAATATCCTAATGATTTTTGGCATAAAAGAACAATCGATAATTTTGACTCATACAGTGTATTGCTATTGCTACAAATATACCTGTGCTAGTTAAGACTGGTTTTGTGGTCCAGGGTTATATATAATTGCTTTATATAAGAGTAACAAAATTTAGAAACAAAAACAAAATATCAAACCATTGCTAAGAGACATTATGGGTAGCAAATGCTTTTATTAAAAATTCATAAATGTGACAACTTGCCATGAGCTAACATTTATTAAAAAAACAAACAAACAAACATCGTAGCAGGTTTAAATCTACTTTCATTATATAGTTGATTATTGTCTGAATATATGTTTGTGTGGTTTGTATTGTGTTGCTCACCCAACAGATATAGGCAAAATTTAATTATAGCGATATTAATACTGGAAGACAGTATTCGCAAAAATAATCTAATTTAATGCCACATGATATTAAAAACAATTTTTTTGTTTATCTACCTGAAAGGCTGTTATATAAAAAAGGAAGATAAACAAATACTAAAACATTTGCAAATTCATATGTGTGTGTGTGTGTGTGTGTGTATTTTTCAATTTAAATATATTAAATTATGAATTAAATTGATTTAAAATTATATTATATTAAATTTAAATATGTATATTATATAATATATATCTTATAGTTAAATTATTTGAAATGATTTGTATTAAATATGAAAAATGCTAAATTAATGTAGTGCGCTCTGACTTTTGGACCCCATTGTGTGTGACATATAGACTCTTTGCCCTATAATGAGTATTGAGATGTCCTACTAATCTAGTTCGCTGTCTTCTAGTTAGATTTCCCCCTCGCTGTCAGTATGTAGACAGAGATGTCCAATTAGACCCTGTGTGAGAGAAAGCAGACAAAGGCATGTACCGCCTTCTTCAGTGCAGCCCGTGAGATCTGTAAAGTCTCCAGCTGAGTGATTCATGTTATGCTCTTTTCAATGCCTCTGCTTCTGCTGCTGGAGCCAGTTTGTAATAGTGTGCTGTGCATTGATCTGTACATTTCCTGCGATTTGTCCACTCTCTGTGACTTAAACTGTGTTTGTATGCAGACCACCTGCTTTGTGTTTCTGAAATGTATTGATTTGTTTAGTACAGCAATAGGAAGGTATGTGCTAATACGCTTTCTGGGAAGAACAGGTAAACTAGCACGAATTTCCATGCTGGTTGGTGGTCTAGATGATTTAACAGTGTTGCATTTATTTGGAATAGGGGTGCGATATTTAGCATTTGCGATAATATTGCAATTGGTGTTTTAACAATATAAGAGCTGACATTATTATGTCACAGTGTTTCTTTCTTGAATGAATCTGTTTGAACGAATCATTTGAGTCAGTGATTCAATGATTCATTTTTAAAGATAGCCACTTGCTTTGATTCTAAGTTGTTTTGAATCAATCATTTGAATGAATGATTCAATGAATCGCTCACTAAGACGGGGACTTGCTGCCACCTACTGGGGGTTTTAGTGTAATTTATTTATTCGAAAATAAATATTTAGCCAAAGTACCAGCGCAAAAACACACCAAGCAAAATGTTATTTAATCATCGTTATCAAAAAAAAATCCCAATAAATACTGAGATATTTTTTGTCAATATCGCACAACCTTAATTTGGAAATCAAACAACAGTTTTTCCCTCTTTTCCTCTCTAGACAATTCAGTCTGAGCATTTAAGAGACTCTTAAATGCTTAAATGCAAAGCTCTCTGTGCTATAAACTGCAGTGCAAACATTTACGACATTTGGAGGGAAAGACCGGATGATCTCTACACACTTATATGTAGTGCAGAGCCAGAGCCATCTGTGCTGCCATCATGAGCGCCGCCATCCACCCTCGGAGTCTTACACACCTAACACAGACGATCTGATTGGCGTTTGTCGATTATTATACCGACGCTCCAGGGTCTTAAGAATGCAGCAAGAAAAATGCTTTAAATGTGCCATCTGCTACATTTAGCAGTAAATTGTAAGCACCCATCTTTGAATGTATTCATATTCAAGAGTTTGAGGTGTTTGTAGCATCTAAATGAGATTTAGGTTCTTCAGTGTTGTCTCTGCAACAACATTTTTGACAGAATAGACTAAAGTTTGTTTAGGATGATTAGCAGGGCTGTCACTAACTATTATTTTGTTAATCTGAAGATTAATCGGGTACTTACAATTAATTTTTTTGTGGCAATAAAAAAAAAAAGACCTAAGTGAATAATACTCTTGAAAATGACTTCTAATAGAGTAGCAATGAGGCAATAATAGTTAGTTCAAATAAAGTATCAAAAGCAAGTAATAATAGGGTTTTATTGAGCAAAACTTAAAATGCATGATGTATTATAAACAATAGAACCATCCGAAGGCCAGAGGGCGCTCTCGCGCAGAAACTCCAAATATGCCCTGAAGAAGAATACAGGAAATAACGATCGCTGCAGCTGAATAAACAGATTTAACTGCTTTCTTTGATTTAACGTGACTAATAAACACACAACTACGACAATATATGGTTTATCTGACTTATAATTTTCATTATAATACAGTGTAATAATGCAGTGCTATTCAACATTGCTTTTATTACTGCTTAGAATGCTATAAAATATTTTGCGTGCTTTATTCTGTGTAAGAAGCCACATCATCTCACAGAAGGATTTATTTCAATCACTCGACTGAAGTTATGAAGTGAGTTTTAAGTAAAAACATGTCATTAAATTTGGTATTTACACATGCTTTTACGCTGTAGTTCACCGAGAAGCTACGCAAGCAACTTTATTATCGCAGCGTGATATGATAATATCGATTTATAATATCGATGATATCATCTGTGTGGTTTTGTGCAGCTTGTCGGTGAACTGCGGCTTTGTATATTGATGCTGCTCTATCTGAAAGCAGCACGTGATGAAGATTTACTGCTGATTACAGAACCGGCTTTAATGAGAAAATGCTCAAGGATATCGCATGCGATATATCGTGCAGCCCTAGAACTAATGTACATTTGGCGTTATAACAAATGGCTGCAGAGGGTGCCAATGGCCTGATGATTGTTTTTACACTTCTAATCATGATCTAATCTTTGTTTAATATTGATAAAACAACATTTATTTCAAATGTCCACTTAATTTTTAATATTTCGCCATTTCTTTATGACAGAAATGCTACAGCCTCTTAATTTCTTGAATATGTGGACATCAAAACGTGTAAACTCAGAGTGAGGGTTTGAGCTTTTATTTTGAAATCGCAATGAACAGTTAGCATATTGAGAAAGGTACTGATGTATTCTCCTGTGTTTGCATAGGTTTGTAAATGATTTACCTTTAGGGCTGTCACTAACGATAATTTTGGTAATCGAGTAATCTGTCTATTATTCTGATAATTAATCAAGTAATCGGATAATTTTATATATATATATATATATATATATATATATATGTATGTATATGTAGTAATAAAAATCGACCTAAGTGAATAATTTAAAATGACTTGAAATATATATATAATAGCAATAAGTCAGTAATAATTTAGTTCAAATAAAGTATCAAAAGCAAGTAATCATTTGGTTTTATTGAACAAAACTGTTAAAATATATAATATATTATAAACAATAGAGCTAATGTAAATAACGCATTACAACAAATGACTGCAAAAGGCACCAGCGGCCTTATTGTTGTTTTTGCACTTTACTGCGTGATCTAATCCTTGTTTAATATTGACTAAACAACATTTAATTCAAATGTCCACTTAATCTTTAATATTTGGCCATTTTTTTATGACAGAAATGTTACAGCCATAGTTCACTTTACTGTGAACGTAGCCGCTCTGAGACATGTAAACTACACTCATGTAAATAATTAAAGTGCATGTATTTAGGGCCTGAGCACCGATGGTGCAAGGATCCTATTGGAATTGCTCAGATTCTTCTTCTTCAAAATGAAGCGCATTTTTGAAGGCCAAAACATGCTCTCAAACTCATGAAACATTGCACACATGCCAAAAGTGATGAAAATTTACATCTGATATGGGTTTCAGAAGTGGGTGTGGCAAAATGGCTCGATCGCAGCACCTATAAAATTTCAATAAAGTGCCCCTCGAGCTATGTTTCACATACATGTACGAAATGTACAGTAGACACATGTAACACCAATACCTACAAAAACATCCCCCGATATGAAGTCAGAAACCCAACAGGAAGTCTGTTATTTTGAATTTTCTCTGCAAGTTTTGTGCCATTTTTTTCCATTTTGAGGTTGTATTTAAAAACAAATTTTAAATGAACAGATTTAGTCAGTGTAATCTAAAGCCCTTGAGACGTTAAATTCTGACGATCCTGAGTTTTCGTTGAAGGGTGTGTCCGTGGCAGTCTGACAAACTTCAATATTTTGCTATGAAAAAGGAAGTTATTATAACTCAGGCATACAATGTCCGATCTACACCAAAATTCACATGTTTGATAAGAGTCCTGTCCTGAACACATGCCCATGACCATATTCAGTTATAGTAATAGCACCACCTGCTGGCAACAGGAAGTGGCATGTTTTATGCTCTTACAAACTCCTCATAAAAATTTATTGACATCAACATTATATTTGGTCAGTTTACTCTAAAGGCCTTTGCAATGTTAAATTTGATCCGTTGATCAAAAGATCTTGAGTTTTCATAAAAGGGCGTGTCCGTGGGGGCCTGACAAAGTTCACTGTTTCGCCGTGGGAATAGAAGGTAGCTCATACAATGTCCGATCTTCCCCAAACTTCACATGTTCGATAAGAGTCCTGGCCTGAAGACATTTAAAGGCCAATATTCAGTTATAATCATAGCGCCACCCGCTGGCAACAGGAAATGACTTGTTTTACACTAACTTAAACATGCAATGTCTAATCTGCCCCAAACTTCACATGTTTGGTAAGAGTCCTGTCCTGAACACATCTAAAGGCCAATATTCAGTTATAATCAACAGTTATAGTCAAGCACTAATTCAAACACACCTTGTTCAATCAGCCCGGGTATGAGGGCTCTTTCAGCACTGCTTGCAGCTTTAATTATTTAATTGAATCTATTTTTAAATGGGTTTTATATGTCATGCAGCCTTGGAAAACGGTCAAATAATGCAATTTTTGATGGATTCTCATCCGTGGAATGCGCCACTTCCGGTATTTTGCTGGTTACTCGGCACAGGCTAATTGCAGTCAAAGATTTTTTTAAATCGAGTACTTGGACTGAATCGAGGGATCGTAACAGCCCTAAGATTAGTTTAAAGGAATAGTTCACCTTAAAATTAAAAATGTATGAAAATGTACTTCTCCTCAGGCCATCCAAGATGTAGATGATTTTGTTACTTCATTGGAACAGATTACTTGCTCACAAGTGAATCCTGTAAATGGGTGCCGTCAGAATAGAGTCTAAACAGCTGATAAAAACATCAAAATAATCCCCAATTAATCCACGCCACTCCAGTCCATCAATTAACCTCTTGTGAAGTGAAAAATTATAGGTACATTATGGTTGCAGTGTCAAATGAATAAGTTTTCATTTTTTTGTTTGTCAACAATTCTTTCAATCCTTTGTTTTCACAATCATTTTTTCATTAGCGATGATAATGACCTTGTTGGCTTCACAGACTCTTTTGTTATGGAAGCATCATCGCATTCATTCCTTCGAGATTTCCATTGGCTCGTACATCAACAGATCATGCAGCTGCACAGTGATGATCTGCCAAGTCCAAATCACATGTTTTCCCACTGTTCAAATTGTCGTCCGTTGCATTCGTCGGCTCTCTTGACACACACACACACACACACACACACACACACACACTGAAGTGAAGTGAGTGGGAAGCTTAATTATACAGGCTCTTATCTGTTATTTCATTTTTTTTTTTTTTTTTTACACAGCCTTTTAATGTGTGTAATTAGTGGCATCCCAAATCATTTCGAACAATCAGCTGTCCCTCCAACAGCGTATAGTCATTATGCTCTTAATAAGAAAAGAAGCTTGGCTTTGAAAGAAGGCAAATTAACAAGAAGTTTGTGAAGTTCTGCTTTAGGATCATATTAGCCTGTATTAGTATAAAAAACAACCCTGAGAACTGATATTTGCACCAATGATCCACCAAAGTAGCTTATTACTTCTAAAGCGGAAATTAAATTAATTCTCATTACTGCACTGTGTTTTATTATTAAAGCTGTTTTCTGTGTTTTCCATATTCCAGGAAGGAATACATTAGAAGTGACCATTATAGCACACATAGAAAGCAGTCATAATAATAGAGCATGATCGTGGGCAGCTGTTTCTCTTGGAGGGCAGCAGTGCACATGATCTCATCGGTAAGAGGAAGCCGGTTTAATGGCATGTTGTCCAGGGCAGATGGATCATTGTGGATTTTTCATGAAGAGCTGGTGCTGTGGACTGTCGCTGGATGTCCATCACGACTTCAACGCTCCTCTATAATGTGTCCTCCAGGGCCGTGACCTTTTCTTCCCATTTTCATGAATCATTCTGCCAGGCCTGACTCTTTGTGGCCTTATTGTTTGTGATCCCGACTTTATTAGAACGAAGAGAGCATCTATCTGCCGTAGCTAGCCGAGCCGTCTTCTTTTTAGGACTAAAATAGACATAAATCTCAAAAATAAATACAAATTATTGATAAATGAAATTAGGTTTGTAAGCTTACTGTGTATTACATAAATGAGTGATTTGAAACGCTTTACATTAGAAACACCCCAACTTGATGTTAGCCATGTTGCAAAGATAATGACACAATACTTTAATCAACACAGAATTAAACGGCATGCATAAATGTTGAGTAAATTAGTAATTGTACTATTTGTTTCCACCTTAGCAAAAATAAAATAGTGGACAATTAAATAAATTAAACTGAGTGATATAAAAGTATAAAATAACAGATCTGAGAAAAAAAAAATATATATATATTGGACAATTTTCAAAAAAAGTGGAGTGTTCCTTTAAGTGTATTGGCCTACTTTTGATTTATCCATCCAAAATTTGGGAAATTACGTGACATTCCGCAGTATACAGGAAATTCCTTTTTTATGACTGGATTCTGTGATTCCGTACGTGTTTTCCACATTTTGGAAATCACAGGGCCCTAGTAAACTGTAAAGAATACGAATGATGCTGTCTTAGAATATGTTCAAATTGAGGTATTTTACAAGAGAGCATTATCCTTTTGTGTCAGCCTTTGCTTTGGGAGTGTGTCTGTGGTGCATTCAGAGGCTATCTATGTAGAAAGCACTGTAAATATTGGAACAGAACTACAGGATCCAGGGAAGACACAGTTTGAATGTGTTATGTGATTGATAATGAGGCTGTGAGGGATAGACGTACAGCCCGTTCAGCATTTGTCATTATTATTCATGAAAATACGAGCAAAAAAGCAACTTTTAGTTACCAAGCTGCTCCCATCTGTTTGAAGCATGTTTGGTTGTTTCGTCTCCGCTGTAGAGCTGTCCATCAGCGCAAATAACTGGCTGAAGTAGCTCATTATTTCTCCAGCAGGAATGACATGGATTCTCTTTATGGCGTGGCGCTGTGTTACAGAGACATGTGTTGGTGACAGGTCACGTATGTATGCGCTGTAATGATCATGTTAAACAGTTGAACGTATGGAACACAAGACCCTAATTTAACAGAGAGAATAGCCTTTATTCAGTATACTGTCACACACTGACAGAGAAAATGGTTGTTCACATTTAGCTGGCACAAATGTAGAGCACAAGAGAATTAAAACTGGATCTGAGCTGCTTGGGAATTCTGGATGGCGTTTGTGTCCGGACTGATGGGGCGTCGCAAATAATCTGAATTAGGGCTGGGCGATGTATATACGAATTTGATATTTCAATATTGTCAATTTTTACAATATTCGATATACGTCTTGATATGTTTGCATTTGCTTTTAAATAAAAAAACACGATTTTCTTCTGCCCCCATTTAAAAAAAAAACAACACAAACAATTTAGATAGAACAGCTATTGTTACAAAGTAAATATAAAATGTTCAGTGCAGTAACTTTTATAAATTAATACCAAAGATTTGTGACCCTGGACCACAAAACCAGTCATAAGGGTCAATTTGTCCAAATTGAGATTTATAAATCATCTGAAAGCTGAATAAATAAGCTTTCCATTGATGTATGGTTTGCTATAATAGACCAATATTTGGCCGAGATACAACTATTTGAATATCTGGAATTTGAGGGTGCAAAAAAAATCAAAATATTGAGAAAATCACCTTTAAAGTTGTCAAAAGAAGTTCTTAGCAATGCATATTACTAATCAAAAATTAAGTTTTGATATATTTACAGTAGGAATTTTTCCAAATATCTTCATGGAACATGATCTTTACTTAATGTCTTAATGATTTTTGGCATAAAGAAAAATCAATAATTTTGACCCATACAATGTATTTTTGGCTATTGCTACAAATATACCCCAGCGACTTAAGACTGGTTTTGTGGTCCAGGGTCACATTTATGCACTCTCTCTGTCTATATTATGAAAACTGGTAAAACAAATGAACAGTGCAATTCCTAATAGTAATTCCAGATTGCAATAGCCTATGTTTCTCTATTCAAACAACAGCAGTTGAGTAACTTAGCCTAAGTGCATTTATTCAGCGATCACAGACACAAACAATACTGTCGAGATTTAATAACAGAACACAGACTGGTTGAGTGACACTTTCATTTTGATCGCTAAACTCCAGCTTAATTGTTTGTCAGTGTTTTCAGATCATCGTCGGTGCTTCCGCAATGAAGAGCGAGCTTGTGTGCGTGGTTGCCAGATTGCTTAAAATAAGCAAAGCATAAAATGCAAAGCATAAAATGTATCCTTGTAACAGCCAAGCTCTGATTCGGGGATTTGAACGCTTGATATCTGGCAACCGCACTCATGAACGCTCGTGTAGCAGAGGCGTGTAGAGCAACTCGCCTCACGTCTCTTGCACGGTAATACGTAAGGGGATGTAATATTGGACATTCAGCGCGTTCTTTTGGGAAATTATACTTGAATTTGAAATATTCGATATTCACAATATTTTCTAATTTTACATTGTCGTCAAAATTATTGCGATATTATTGCTAATATTCGATATATCGCCCAGCCCTAATCTGAATTATTCCTCTCTGTGTCTCGGTTTGGTTGTGTTTGTGTTGGAGTAATTGCTGGAGACAGTATGCACTGATTCATATTTACATTTATACATTTGTCAGATGCTTTTATCTAAAGTGACCTACAATAGAGGGGTGATGATGAAGTTATTTGAATGTGACGGGGGTTAGTAGTATTTCTGTAAGACAATATCTGTTTTTATCAGTTTGTCTTGTACTTCATTGTAAACTAAAACAAATAAATAAAAACAGAGACTCTACAAAGGGTTATTATAGTTAACAAATAATTTGTAAAATGTAAAACTGAAAAATTAATAAAATACACTGCTGTTCAAAAGTTTGGGATCAGTAAGAATTTTTTTTTTTTTGGATTCTTTGAATAAAAAGTTAAAAAGAACAGCATTTATTTAAAATAGAAATCTTTTGTAACAATATAAACTAATGTTTAAAAGTTTGGCATCAGTACATTTTTATTCTTAATTTATTCTTAATACTTTTATTTGGCAAGGATGTGTTGATTGATAAAAAGTAATATTAAACACATTGTTAGAAAAGATTTCTAGTTTAAATAAATGCTGTTCTTCTTAACTTTTTATTCATCAAAAAATCCTGAATAAAGTATCACAGGTTCCAAAAAAAAATTAAGCAGCACAAATGTTTCCAAATTTATAATAAATCAGCATATTAGAATGTTTTTTTGTAGGATCATGTGACTCTTAAAACTGAAGTAATGGCTGTTGAAAATTCAGCTTTGCATCACAGGAATAAATTATATTTTAAAGTATGTTAACATGGAAGCCATTATTTAATATTGTAATAACATTTCACAGTATTTCTGTTTTTTTCTGTTTTTTGATTAAATAAATACAGCTTTGATGAGCATAAGAGACTTCTTTAAAAAACAAGTTTTACTGATCTCAAATTTTTGAATGGCAGTGTATAAAACAAAAATCTACACAAAAGACAACAAAAATTACTTACAGTAACTAAAATAAAAATAACATAAATAAAATTCATTCAAAACAATAAAAACTATAATCATATCTAAATGATACTAAATAACACTGACTCTACAAAAGAAAGAAATTCAGTATATTCAGTGTGGACAAGACTTTAATAATATAAATCAAAATAACATGATTACAGAGCTTCTGAAGTTAAACTAATTGATATCCAGTTTCAGGCTGATTTGATCTGATAGCTACAAAATTAGAACTATAATGATAAAAGGAAATCTAATGTAATAGAATATGTGCATGACGTCACAATGGACGCACTGACGGCCATATCCATTATCTAGTGATTACATAATTACTTTGTTTTTATTTATGCTTTTAACAATAAGACAAAGCATTCTAGCAGACTAATGTTTCTGTATATTGAATAATAAATATGCACAGATTAGAAGTGAAAAAAATTCTACCACAAATTAAAGGGATTAAATATAAATAAAAAATATAAAAATAAATAAAATACAATACAATATTTAAATAAATCATTATATGAAATAATAAAGAAATGCATTTATTTCCTTGCTTTTTTTGATCCAGATGGTGTAGAATTCTTAAGAAATGCCGTTTTCCCAGTGAAAACTTTTAATTCTTGCACAGAGCTGGTTTATCTTTAATAATTTAATGACTCTGTGACTGGCAAAACAACAAGTCTCAAGTAGGT
>JAHKKF010515974.1:8765-38354 GCA_019740295.1 Labeo calbasu
TTTCTCCATATAATGGACTGATATGGTGCCCCGATTTTGAACTTCCAAAATGCAGTTTAAATGCAGCTTCAAACGATCCCAGATGCGGTTGTAAACGATCCCAGCCAAGGAAGAAGGGTCTTATCTAGCGAAACGATCGGTTATTTTCATCAAAATAAAACAATTTATATACTTTTTTAATGTCAAACGCTCATCTTCCCTTGCTCTCCTTGAACTCTGTGTATTCTGGTTCAAGACAGTTAGGGTATGTCGAAAAAAATCGTATTTTCTCCCTTAACTTAAAAAATCATTTCAAAATCATCTTACATTGCTGCAGAAGTACCAACCCAGTCTTTGCAAAGTAAACATGCAAAGAAAATCAAACAAAAACGGTAAACGGCGATATAGAACAATTTTGAAGTTGAGGGAGAACATGAGATGGGAGTTTTTCGACATAGCCTAACTGTCATGAACTGGAAAAAAAACAGTCCAGGCAGAGTAAGACAAGATGAGTGTTTGACATTAAAAAGTATATAAATTGTATTATTTTAATGAGAATAACCAATCATTTCGCTAGATTAGACCCTTCGTTTACAACCGCATTTGGGATTGTTTAAAGCCGCATTTTAAAATGCATTTTAGAAGTTCAAACTCGGGGCACCATATCAGTCAATTATATGGAGCAAAAAAAAAAAAAAGAAATGTTTTCCTCAAAAAACATCATTTCTTTACGACTGAAGAAAGAAAGACATGAACATCTTGAATGACAAGGGGGTGAGTACATTATATGTGAATCTTTGTTCTGGAAGTAGACTTCTCCTTTAACCCCATTTTGCTCTAAATATCTTACTGACCTCAAGCTTTTATAAAATGTCACCTGCTCAGTTTCTTCCTGCATTGTCATTACAGACCATACATCTTGTTTATTGAGACCCCTCACCATTATGTAAAAAAGTGTCATGATAATAAACGTTTTAAAAAAAAAAAGTGCTCTGAGGTGAAAAATGAATGACGGCACAGTTTTCTTTAGAGGCAGTAGCATTTTTTTTAAATGCATGATTAAGCTGGTGCCATCCATCAGAATTTTTCCCTGGGAGCTATATAACTGATAATGTTCCCATGTGATCTTGAATTAATGCCTATTATGGAGGCTCGACACGCATGTTGAGCAGTTGGGAAATGGAAGCTCAACCCTGGGAGCGGTGGATTAGCGTTTCCACCTTTGTTTCTTGCATTACGTGACTTTTTGCGGTTGTTTGCATAGCGTAAATTGACAGTTCCTGCAGAATTAAGCACGTTGAGACCGTCTCTGTTGTACTTTGAAAACGGCGGCGGGAACTTGAAGGGCGAGGAGGATCAGAAGATCCAAAAAGAAGTTTGATGTATGCGCACCGCACGATCTACAATTGCTCTCCCTTATTTTTGTTTGAAGCGAGGAAGCTATAATTGGTTAATTTGACTGAAACTGCCTCTGCGTCGGTTCTTTGTAGAGCCTGTATAAGATGTCACTTCTGAGGTTTAGCACTCGCTGGAAACTTTGAACTGCTTTTGAACTGCTGAAAGATTGAGGTTAAGAGAGGCTCATGGGGAGTGATCAGTGTTGCTGTAATTGGCGATGTTGACAATGAGACAAATGTGCTACTATAGAGCCTCACTGTAACTTTACGCTCAGCAGACAAGCAGTTAAACAAAGTTACTTCTGTGTCCCGATAGCATATGAGTTTTGGACTTTAGTTTTGAACGTTTAATGATAAAATCTGTCTCATTTCGAAAAAATATGCTCAGCTTCAATCTGGCTAATAGTGTGTATGCTGCTCCATTGGGCATCTGTCACAGACTTGATAATTACGGTTTGCACAGCGTGGCTGGTTGGCAGAAAGGGGGGTATATTGTTTATCTTGGGTGTATTTCTTTTATATATTGTTCTAAATTAGACTTGGATGTCATGGTGATATTAAGCTGGGAGGGATATGACTGTGCCCACCAAGAAATGTTGCTATTGAGTTACCATAGTTTTTAAAAGACGTGTCAATTCAGTACTATAATGTTCCTTATTTTATCTTGAAGTACTGAGTAAATGGTCTTATTTGTGAAAACGGTATAATTTTGAATAGGCATAAACATCAAAATACTATTGTATTACGAAGGAATGTAGAGAATGACAGTACTTCAAAGACCAGGAAAAAAAACCTGATTATCGACTTAAAATCCCCTTCAAAACCAGCAAAAACAAATAGTGCACCTTAGGCTGGTTTAAGCTGTGTTTTATTAACAAAATAAATACAATACATAACTCAAGTTTTGTTAGTAGCGCTAAAAGCATGTTCAGTTTTATTCGAAATATATGAATGTTAATCTGGTTGTTGTAAGTTTCGCAAAATGAAGTGTCTGGTGAGTGGCGTTAAAAGGTTAATGCTTGATCGTGTTTGAAACTACTTAAACGTAACCACTTAAAACAATTAAAACACATTAGATGAAGGAGCATGCCGTTTTAGCTTGCTTTAACAAGTTAAGCTCTTTTATCAAGTGTCATTACTTGTGTTTCATGGTGTAGTGCTGTACCAGGTGAGCTACCAAGCAAGTTTACTACGTTAGAAAAGCAATACATACGGAGTTCGGTACGTGATGCAAACATTGAAATGTATTAGTTTACAAATCATGCATTATGGTTAAAGTGTTTTGAGGTCATAATGCTATTGCAAGGAAAGAAAAGTAGCCTTTATTATTAGTCTTTATTTATTATAGTTTGTGAGAAAAGGAATACGTTTTTTGCCGTTTTACTGCCACTTTTTTTTAGAGATGTTTTTAGAGTGTTGCAAAAAATAAGACCCAGACCCAGAGGCATGTTTTTCAGTAAGCCTATGTTGGAAGTTTTAGACATGGTAACTGTTAGCTTACAGTTGATTATCCTAAAAGAAATGGACAGACTAATTGCAGAGTAAACTACTCACCCACTTGAACTCAAACGGCTTTGGCTTGCATCCGAATTGAACTTGAAATAATAATCTTGAGTCACTTTCTTGTAACCACTCAGTTCGGTTAAATTAAAGGTGCATCACCATTCCTGTGACCCCAAGGGAAGCACACGCAGACTTCATATTTGGAGCGCGATATCTCCCTCACCTCACTTGTCTTTTGAACTGTTTCCCCTGAGCATTGCCGCCATATTATCAACCCGCAAAGCGAAGTTAAATCAGACTGCTATTAGATGAGATATTTCCTCCCTTACAGAAGGGGTTCAGAAAGGCATACGGTGTACAATGAGTGTGAGATAGCAGCCACAGAGAGATGAGGTTACAAAACCTGACCTTGAGCAGTGAAGAGACAAAAAAAATGCTTTGAATGCTAAGAAAATGCTGTCACAAGATTTTGAATGATCATATTGTCCTTTTTTTTTTGTTTGCTTATTTTAGACATACTGTAAATTTGCAAGTGTTGTTATGGTTGACTAAAACTAAAACAGTTTTGTTAACTTAAAACTAATACAAATTACAAAAGCACAAAACAAAATTACTTTATTGAACATATAAAAAGAAAATCTAACTACAAAATACGAATAAATAATGCTAAAATAACACTGGCTGTGTTAACCTTGCTAAGGTTGAACCTGAAACCGTGTTGTGTGCTATTGTGATCACCACTTATGTTGTTAAAATAGTCTAATAATGCCTTCCAGGTCTTTTTTTTTCACTAAAGCAATTAGCATGCTAACACCTATGTAGCGTTGTGCGAATGACAGACAAACGAAAGTGAGAATATTTATTGGAACCCAAACAAAATAATGTGTTTGCAAACTTTTGGCCGTGACTTCATGAGCGTTATGCCAGGTGTGAATGTGACTTGTAACGGATTGCATGTTGTTGTTTTTTTTGCACTTTGCTGCTGCAGCTGAAATATTAATGCATATTTCATGTTGTTAGTATGGCAAAGTATGTAGTTTGCACTCTAACTCAATATCATGCCGATTTTAGTCCTGACCTTTTCTTTTAATAACAGCTAAGAGTCTTCCGTGTAGATGTGAACTTTATTTTGCCTTTCGCTTTGTGTGTATATATATAAATATAACTTGTTCATAGTTATTACTGTTGGTCATGCTGAAAATTAAGGATTTAAACAAGTGCTCTAATCCAGTGTTTCTAAAACTTTCTTTATTTGAAGGACAACAGTCAGATACAATATTCATTGGCCCCCATATAAAAAAGTAACAAAACCGAAATATTAATTATAGTATATTTTTTAACAATACCAATAGCAACAATACCATGGTATTACTAAACAATGTACAAAACAAAGTTAAAGTTGACCATTTATCTCATGAAATGCCTGAAGGACATTTTTAAAAATAAAAACTGTAGTAGTTTGCTTGTCATAGTTGGTTTAGCTGGTTTCCAGCATAACCAACTGATAACTAACCCCTTAGTCTGGTTTAAACTGTGTTTTTATCAGGACTGGTTTAGAAAAGACAATTAGCCAAACCAAAACTCCATAGCAGCTACACAGTAACATTTATTTTATTTTATTTTATTTTATTTTATTTTATTTTATTTTATTTTATTTTATTTTATTTTATTCTTTGATTTACTGTTCTTTGATTGGCTTAGCTTGAGGGCCAGCTGGTCTCTTAGCCTGACCAGCTGAAAAGTTCTCAAAACTTCAATTCAATTTTCATTTCAAATTTATTTCTATAGCATTTTTCACGATACATATTGTTGCAAAGCAACTTTACACCAAATTAAAGTTTTTACAATATATTTAATAGTAGCTTACTAGTGGTGACTATGTCAAGTTGATATGGCAGAGATGTATGGTAAAGATCAATTAATGATGTAATCAAACAGACGAAAAAAAACATAAATTAGTACCAAAATTCGGTAGTGCTGTATGTTGTTTCAGGGCTGGCATCATCTGAAGTCCTCTGTGGGGTTGGCATCATCTCTTCTTAAGTGTTCTGGATCCAGACTGGAGCTTGTGAGTTCCTAGTTACCACGGGATGTCAAGCCCATGGCAGAAACAGAGAACAAATAGGAACATAATTAGCGTAGCTGCTGTTCAAAGCAAGCAAAGAAAGATTTGTTCAACCAGAGCTAAAAGATTAATAATGAGCATTTGATCAGATTTAACTGCAGGAAAAGTTTATGAGATGCATTATTTGAATGCTTGGCTAAAAAGATGTATCTTTAATCTAGATTTAAACAGAGAGAGTGTGTCTGAACCCCGAACGTTATCCAGAAGGCTGTTCCAGAGTTTGGGAGCCAAATGCGAAACAGCTCTGCCTCCTTTAGTGGACTCTGCTACCCTAGGTACTACCAACAGTCCAGAGTTTTGCGACCTTAGGAAGCGTGATGGATTGTAGCATGGCAGAAGACTAGTTAGGTACGCTGGAGCTAAACCGTTAAGTGCCTTATAGGTAAGAAGTACTATTTTATAGCTGATGCGGAACCATTTTAAAACCAGTAAACAGACCAGTCTGGTCACACTGGGAAACCAACTAAGACCAGCAAACATTTTTTTTTTTTTCAGCAGGGACTTATAACACTTTTCAGTCAGTACTTGGAAGCTATTTTTGCACAACAAGCACCACTCTACCAATTTCTTTAGAAAATATTACAATCTAGTTTATTTTTAGATATTAGGACTGTAGCTGCAGTTTGCTTTGAGCAATATGTTATCAACATCTTCTTTGTTTGAGGTGCATGTTTTGTTGCTTTGAATTAAAGGGCATCGCAGCTATCACATCAAAGCACACTGTTATAAACACATCTCTTTGTAGTAATCACTGTTATAATTAACTGCAAAACATTTCCTCTTTTATGTAGCCATTGACATCTTTAAAAAAAAAGGGTTGTTTGTCTGCATAAAAAGAGATGAGAAAAAAACGAACGCTGCTTGAATTCTGCGTTTTTGTTTTCTGCCGATTCCCGAGTTGGCTGTTGACAAGTGCTAAAAAGTAGTCATGCTTGCGTGAGAGTGCAAACATTACTTCAAAGCAGACACCAGAGTGCCGGCGACTTTCGACTCGATTAATCACATTCGTGGTTCTTTTTTAATGTTTCTATTTATTTGTTTACTCCTTTTGGCTGCAGCTTTTCCTCAGATGGTGGATTAGCAGAGTTAGTGCTGCCTCATTTGACAGCTCATTCTGAGACTCTAAAGACCCTGGTGGACAATGTGGGCCCGTTATCTGCTGTGCTCCATAAGCGTTAGGTTTTGACGGCACAGACGTTTCTCACTAACATTCGATCAGAGCCCCGAGAGCTTCTTGAGTGCTAGGATGCGCTACCGCCGCTGCTGCTAATCACAAACCACAGCAGTTTGCTGAATCATAAAGCCAAAATGCCACATTCTCTTACGTTAGTCTAATGCGTTTTTATTGCTAGCTGCTAAGTAATCTGTTGGGATGTGCGCATATGCGCGTTGCGTGTCTTTACATAGTTAGCCTAGCAGTTTGTTTTTCTCAGAATTGGGTCCGTGTGGACAGATCCAAACATTGTGGCTTGCTATTAGGTGGTGTATCGTTGAACAAGCGTGTGAATATGGAGCAATTTTCAATCTCCCCCCTCCCCCCACCTTTAGCTGAAAATCTGTGTAATGGGTTTCTGCGTATCACAGTGACAGACATTTCTTATTTATTATGCGTGCTGAAATGACTGTAATTAATGCTTATCTGACTGACATCAAAATGTGTCATCGACCCTCGTACATGAAGCGTTACGCAAAAATATGATATGAAGTATGAGTCAGACCCAAGAGTGAAATAATAGATATGGAACAATGCATAAAAGCCACGAGTAATAAAGTGTAATGGGGTTTATTTTATCATACTACATCACATTTTGGTTTCCCAGCTTAGCTAGAGTTATTAAACTAGCTTTGCCTTAAGCGTCACTGTGGCTTTAACTGAAGACAATAGTGTTTCATTACTGCACACAATTGAAAACAAGCCAGAAATTGCATTACATGACACTCTAATTTCAATCAAATGAATTGCATTTCTTCTATGATATTAAGCTTGGCATTTCGTCTTGGCTTGTTTGGCTGAAAGAGCACATTATACATATATATAACGCAGTTTAATCCAGTTTAATTTATTCTGTACCGCTTATTGTACATGCACACCATCCCAAAACCCCAGTGAGCAAGTTAAATGAGACAGTGGCATGGAAGAAGTGTATAAGATAGCAAGCGGAGAAGGAGGATTAAACCTTAGGAAGAACTAAAAGGAAATCCATCCTCTGTTAAGCAATTTTTGGAAATACTTGGGTCACGTATAGCCATATGATTATTAACAAAATCTATAGGCCAGTACATAGTACTTGCTAGTAGGCTAACCATCATCTTTGTTTTGATTTAGGTTATTATAGTTCTAAAAATGTAATTATTTATATTTATTAATATGAGCTGAATTTCATATTTTACGATTGGATCTTAGACAATGTAAAATCTGTATAAAGGCATTTGAAAATTAGGCTAATCAGATGTCCAGACTTAAGAAGTGCAATCGTAGAAACGCTTCAAACAATCTTCCATAAAGTCTAGATTCTAGATGGAAAATGTAGCAATTATCCACTCCAAGAATAAATAACTGTTTAAAAAAAAAAAGAAACCAAACAAAAGAAGAGGAACATAAGCTTTATTAGATTTGCTTCCCCGTCTTCCAGAATGAATGTTAATGATGAAGTGCCTTTCAGCAACAGTAATAATGAAAACAAATGTATTACTTTCTGCCTCTCTGCTGTTAGAGAGAAATGATTGTCAAATCTAATATGATTAGCGTGCAAGTTCATGTATAATCAGAAGATAGTATTGTCAGCATTGACTGGACAATATATATATATTTTTTTTACTAAATTGCTTTATTTTTTAACAGTTATTTTATAGACAGTGACATGACAGTTGATGGACGCATGTTCTGTGGCTAATGCATGTGATATTCAACACGAACATCCAGAAGAACCAGTTGCCTTGTTGGAAGTCTAGAATGCCCAAAAACTGAACCAATTTTAATGATTCAAATGATTTATTTGTATCAGTTTAATTAGAATTTGTTTTATTTTAGCATGAATTGAAAAAAAAAAGGTTGAAATGTAACCTTGCCAAAGAGTTTTGTAGATTTCTGCCTTTCAGTAGTGAAGTAGACAGAAGCCGTACTTGGATTACTGAAAAATAGCTGTCGGGGACATTACCTAGATAGCCATTGAGTGGACTGAGTTGCTGTAAAAAGAACACACTTGACAAACTATTTGAAGCTAAGCTGATGCTCTTGACAGTAGAAGACTGTCATAGACCTTCCTCCGTATTATCTTACCAGTTGCTGCATTAAAGCTCATAATGAGGCTGAAAAGAAGTCATTTAGCTCCAACCTTCTGGCAAGTATGTGTCTCTAAAAGTAGTCTCTGTTACAGAACAACCTTGGGTCCGATGCCCATTAAAAAAGCCGCTCCGAGCTTGCCTTTTTAAGGACACTGAGGTACTGAAATGCCACTGTCTACCTAATGTCAGTCAGGAGGGTTTTGGCGTGAGTTCGGTTTTATTTTAGCCTTTTCTTTCCTTTAGAGCTGCTCACAAAGCACTGCCGTCACCATCTCACCGGCAGCCTTATCACCTCTGTATGGATGGCTTGCTTTTTTACAGGTTACACAAGCACTGCCTTCCTCAGTTTGACCCCAAATAGACCGCGTTCACAAAGGGCGGGAACGAAAGAGCAGGTTGACCTATAGCAAAGGAAACTTGGATGTATTCACTTTTTGTTGTTTATCATCGAGTTTGTGAAATTAGGTGAAACTAGAAATATCACAACTGTGAGTAACAGCGTTTCGTTCACCAGTAGGATACTCTAAATTCTGTATGATAACAACAGTCTCTAATTGAAACTAGTGCTGGGCAAGGATTAATCACATCCAAAATAAATGTTTTTTGTGTACATAATTGTGTATTTTTATGATGTAAATACACACATGCATGTATAAATTTAAGAAAAATGTTATGTTTATACATTATATATATGTGAAGAGTTCAGATGCAAAACCATAATGATACTGAGTGAATGCTCCTGACACATACTATACGTCCATCAAATACTTTTACTTCAAACTCGCTAAATTCCAGCCTCAGTCTAATCAGAAGTACCAGTACTTACATAGAAACCTATTTTAAAGTAGCCAGAAAGAAATGCTAATTTTAAAGAAATACGTCAGATGGATTTAGAGGCTTTTGCATCTGAACTCTTCATGTATATATCATAAAAATTATATGAATATAAATCTATACATGTAAATAGTTTTAAAATATACTGCATGTGTGTGTCTTTATATATATACATAATAAAAATAGATTAAGATTTAGTACAAATTATTTTTCTGGATTTTCTGAATATATCGTGTTGTTGATTACTTTTTGCAAGGGCATGTGCACATCAAGACAAGTAAAAAAACTCTTTCAAGGTTTGGATGCTATAGATTTAGGTTAGGGATTTATATTTTATATGACCCAACTTATACAATTTCTGATGAATTATGAATGCACCGTTTCTTATAAATTATTGCGTATTCTGTGAGATTGGGTTGTTAATACTTGAGATGTGCAAGGGCATGTTCACACAAAGGACTGTGAAATCAACTCTTTTGAGCTTTACACGATTTAGATATAAGTTTTATGTTTTTGTAAGACCCAACTTGTGCGATTTCTTGTGAATTCGCAAGTTTGTGTAAATGATTGCGTATTCTGGATGAGATTGAGTTGTTGGTGCTTGAGTTTTGCAAGGGCTTGTTCACACGAAGGACAGTGAAAACAACTCTGCAGGAGATGGTAGTGAATAGTTTTGTAAAGTTCATGCCATAATAACGTCGGCCCATGTTAGGAGGCTTCCTAGGTGCACATGCAGTCGGAATTTGTGCTGACTGGAAAACAAGGCCTCAGCCGAACCTCATCAGTGCAAAAGTTTGCCGGTCGAAGTATCTGTAATGAGCTGTTGCTCTACTTCTCATTACCAGGTCCAAGAGAGGACCCAACAGGAACAACACATAAATCAAATGCAGGCCTTTCTGTTTTAGAAAAGGGACAACAAATGAGAAAGTGGGCTGTGGTTCTCCAATAAATTAGTCTGTAGAGGATGTGTCATTATTGTAATGATATATGATATGATATGCATTTTTTTTTTTTTTTTTTTTATCATGATATGACTTATTGGCTGAAGTGTCCATTTCCAAGCAGGTAAGGTTGGAGCTTACTGCTAAATTAAGGCTTTGCACCACAGATATGTCATGTCTCTCAGAATTTAATGGAGATACTGTTTGTTATATTATCCCTCTTTTGTGCATTTGATATTTAGACCATTAGCAACCCACGTACTGTGTAAACTAACGCAGCAGGAGGGTCTTTCTCATCCCCTCACATTTCATGCTTTTATTTCACAAAGATTTGTTTTGTGACTGATTTGTGTTATGTTTGAGACAGAAATAGTCACAGAAATGGCTCATTACTCCATTCCATTAATGGCAAAACAATTCGTATCAATCATTCATATACAATAGTTTTCTCTGGGATAACTCTGGTAATGTGCCATTGAGTATGAATTCTATTATACGCGTTTTTCGCTTTCATGAAAGCAGTTTGAGTATGTTTTCTTGGATGGTGGTCCCAGCAAATGTGTGGAGAATGGATCAATACTTCATCCCTAGCTAATCGTAAACCATGGCAACAGCGCAAGCTGGCAGAGACAGGTCTTGTACTGAGCTTTAGAGAGAAATGCAGTCTTAAAACGTCAGGATATTGCAAAATTAGCATTTAGCGGTAGTGCCATAAGGCCTGCTGCTTAGGGAAATAAAAGTTGCACATTTTCAAGTGTGTACATCTGTATGGATGATGGTAGGTGGTCCTACACACCACTGAGGTGATGGTGTCAAGTTTGTCGTTATTGAAGCAGGAAATCAACAATGCTAAATGTTAATAATAAAATACAAGAGAAAATGGTGAGAGAAAACATCTTTTGTTGTTGATGTTAACCACTACAGTATTTTGGCGCATAGTCACCTGTCACTTGGTAAAAGCTAGCCAAAATTTCCAGATGCCAACATGGACAGGTTGCCTGACATTCTCGAAAATCACAAACACTTATGAAAGTTCACTGATTGTTAAATGTGCGTCCACTTGGAGTGAGGATAAACATGGTTTGTGCCAACCGCAATTTGTTTTGCACTGCAAATTATTGGCCAAGAGCATTTGGAGTCAGTACTTGTCAATTTTCCAATTCAGCCTATGTAATTTTAATTACTTTGTCTATTGTTGGGTCTATGCAGTTCATGCTAATATTGATCCATTTAAGGGTGTTTCTGTTCACTATTGTTCAATTTTGGAACAAAGTTGGGTGTCTAAAATCAGTCAGACTGCACTTTATTAGCCCGGTGCACACTGTACAATTTTGAGCATGATTTTGCTGTCTAAGACTAATTTCTGGAATAGTAAAGAATTTTTATAGATATCAGGCAACAACGTAAGATTTTGAATGCCTTTAAAATTCATGAAGTTAACTGTTGCCTTTATGTTGAGTAGATTCACTGTTTCAAACTGCTGTCTTGAACTCGAGGGAACAAGTACAGAATGATATGCCCGATGTATGATACGATACCGGTGATTGTTCTCGTGACGCTTCTCATCCGTTGGCTACAAGTCTTGGCTACAGTTTACCCAGATAGCACATGTATGTCTGCAAGATGTCTCTTAAAGATCGCTTGATCTGGAAAGCATCTGCTGTGTACAAACATCTGACAGATGTCTGTAAAATGTCAGATTTACATACATTCTAAATTATAAACATCTTAAAGACATCTAATAAACGTCTATTTGACATCTAATATAGGCGTATTGCAGATGAGCAAACACTCTAAAAAATACGTCTTGCAGATGTAAATGCAGACGTCAAATAGACGTCTCCGTGATGTACCTGTGCTGTCAGGGTATTGAATAGTCTGGTATGAAACACTGTACATGTTGCACAGTCTGCCGCAGCTTTCTCTTTGATATAACCTTGTACAATCTGTCATTACATTATCTTGACAATTCAAAAAATGTACAGCCTGTAGCGTATAAATCCATAGTTGTGAATAAATTCATAGTTATCAGTAAAGTTTAGCTGTCCATCTTTCATCATAACTCCCTGCTGAGAGAAAAGTTTTACATTTCCGCACGCCTTTTATATAGAAGTGGTGCATTAGAGCCACATGATCAACTGTGTGCATCTTTCTGCAGGGTGTATTTTAGCATTTTATTAGGCCAGGCCCTCAATGCACAGAGGCGCCATGGGTACGGGTATGGTGCCATCTTCGTGCATCGATGCCGCAGGCTAGCCACATGCAGCACTAATGAGCTGCTTATATTTGCAGGCTTGGCTTGCTCTCACCACCAAAAGTAAACTTTTGAGTCTTTAAGAGGATTTGTGAAGGATTTCTTGATTATTTTTGTCCTTGTGTTTGATTCAGAAAGGACCAAGTGCTACCCGCAAGTAACAAGCTCAGAAAGGACACGCGCTAATTACGTGTTATTAGCATTGTTGTGGCTAGAGTTAGCCATGTTCGCTCTGGTGGCTATTGACAGAGTAACTGCTAGAGGAACATGTGTTTTAAACTGATTAACACGAACTGGCCTCTTTGATGTGGGAGCGCGTCTAGAGAGCTCCGCCGAGGAGGCGTGAAGGCGATTAGTAGACGGTTTTTAGGCCATTTGCTCTGCGAGATGGGACCTCAGAGGAGACGCTCGCTCAGTTCAGGGGCGAAAGAGCTCCCACGTGCCGGCGAGGGACGGGAGGACGGTGGCGGCGAGCTCGGAGGATATCGTTAACGCGAAGCGATGAAGAGATGTGAACCTGCCCTTCGTATTCCAGAACAAAGAGAGCCCCAGGGATGTTTGAATGGGCTATCTTGAAGGGGATTTGGCAGTGTCAGCCCTTGTCATGTCATGCGAGCTGAGTGTAAACATCAATAGCAGACAAGAAAAGATCAGACGGATCCAGATTTCAGTCTTAAATCCTGACAGCAAAGACTCTGAAGGCTTTATCAGTGTAGGAACATTGCTGCTTGGAGCTCAGAATCTCTTTCTGAGTGCAAGTTGTTGGCTGGAGAATATTGTGAGATATTTGCATGAAAATTTATGAATTTAAGTTTTATTGTTAGGATTAGCAAAGGACAATGTTGTCATATTTGCTGGAAATGCAACCCGAAAATGTTGTATAACCATTTAGTAATGCAAATTGTATGGTAATGTTTGATATTAGCACAATAATGTTTTCTAAATATGATTGCATGAGCCACAAAGCCATAAAAGAGCTGATGTATGCACACTTGTGACCACATTGGTTGAACTGTGGACATTTTAATGCATATACATTATAAGCAGTGTTATTTTAGTATCATGTTTTCCTGTTTTTGTATTTTCCTTTATTGTGTAAATTGTATAACAGTTTTTAGTCATTTTTATTTATTTATTTTTAATATTTATTTTTATTATTGTTCACTTTTAGTTTTAGCAATTTTGGTGCATAAATTAGCTGAAATACAATAAGTTTTGTTGTATGTTATTTCATTTAATTTAACCTTTATTTCAAGCAACAGGTTTTTTTAATTACAATATTAATAATATTAACAATAGACATACTAAATGGACAAATTCTAATGATTTCAAATAAAGAACATAGATAAATGACAATGCAATGCAACTGTGCATAAATGCAATCCTTTTCGGTCCCACTTTATATCAGGTGTCCTTAACTTACTTACATTTAAATCAGTTATTTGAAACAAAAAACTTATTGTGTTTCAATGCATGTTTTTTACACTGTACTTATATTTTAAAAAATACCTGCATGTAATTATATTTATACTTAATTTCTGTAATTACATTTATTAATACACTTTTGACACATCCCTTACACCTACACCCACCCTTAAAGTGGGTGGGTTTAGGTGGATACCCATAAATAATGGGTAAGATTATGGACAGGTTTGGTGGTGAGGGTTTACCACCAAACCTGTCCATAATCTTACCCAAATCCCATCTCAATAGCAGCAAAAGTATTTTGCAATACAATATGAACCAAATTAGTACATTGTACTTATTTTTTTATGTAAGTACATAGTATTTAAGGCCACCTAATAAAGTGGGACACTGTGTATTTTGCCCCATGAATATGTTTGCCAATAAATGCATTTATGCAAAACTTGCCTTGCCTTGCAATTTCTACAAAGCTCAGAGATGATAGTTAGAGTGCTAAATGCTAATATGATTTTATACAAATAAAATTAAAGCAAAGCAAGTAGCTTTACCAGTGAACACCTCTGTTTTCCCCCTCACACAGTGCTATTATTCGGGGTCTTACATGCAGTTCTTGAAATAAATTGAAATTCCAATGCAGGATCCTCCAGATGATATACTAAGTCTTGGGGCCATGTTAGGGGACACACACCTGGACAAATCCTTAATATTTTGTTGAGTAGAAATCGTGTGAATTTAGCGAAAGCCTCGTCGGCTGAGGTGCCTTCCGTAGCGGCAGCTGTGTGGAACCTAAACAACAGTTGTCAGATTTGCGGCCTGGATGGGGGAAAAAATCCCCATTCAGTGTTCTTTTGATTCCAATCTCCAGGCTTCAATCTGCTCCCTCGTGTCGTGTGCCGCCACTGAGCAGGAGAACAGATGGCGCCTTTCAGCAAGGCGGAGAATTGCGGAGAGGAGTCCCTTTCGCTCCGAAAAAGAAAAAAGACACGGAAATAAGAGAAGGTGAATGGAGTAGGTGAGGAAAGACAGACAACGGAGGGTGACTAAGAAGAAAGACAGGAAAAGAGCTGTCTCTACTGTAAATAAAGTTATTCATGTCTTAAACTCACTGAATTAGGGTCTAAGGTTTGTATTTCTTATCAATTACATGTCTATCTCTATGTGAGATTCTCTATTATATAATTCATTAAATAAAACTAACAAATCAGCTGAAAGCATCAACATGTGCACTGCTCTGCAAAACAGGTGATAATGAGCAAAAACGGCTCATTATAACAACCTGACAAAAAAAAAACACATTTGCATGATGTTTTGTCTGGCTTTTCTCCCGTTTTGATTTTAAAATTGGATATTATGCATAAAAACATATAATAAAGCAAAATAAACCGCCAAAAGGCTCTAAAGGTGTCAAGTGTTGAATGTTAGTCCATTTTTTTTTCAAGAATAAATACAATTGTGAAGTTCAAAAGAGGAAGAAGGCACAAGTTGTCAACTTTAATATTGATTAGTATTTAGACTAATAGTTTGGTTGTGCCTAATTACTGGTTTTTATTACATCCTCTCAGAAAGCGGGAAGTGCTGCAGTGATGGTTTAAATGTGTTGTTTGGGTCAGTCTTAAATGGTGCTTTTGTCTCTGTGGTCGTTAAATGCTTTTTTATTAGGCAGAAATATCATTTCCATTAACGCATGGTCAATAAAAGAAAACATTTGTGTGTATTTACAATTTGGTCCCGACTCTTATGCATTACGCTGCTCATCAAATGCAAACATATTGATTGTATGAAGTCTAGGAAAATTATGACTTTTCCAATTGCGATCCGCCTTCTACTCATATTTGTGTGGTTTCTTGACTTGATAATACTTTTACAAGTGAGCATAATGGTGCTCAATTTCCTTTTGAAGTTTGGAAATTAGTTTTGTAGTCAAGTTTTTTAAGTAGGAAGTTGATATTAGGGGTGGGGCTTTTTCATTCTAGAGTGCATTTGATTGGACAAATTTTTGTAGTACAGGATGAGTCATCAATATTTTTGGTCTGTTTTCATAGACTAACTGACTAACTTTTAAATGTGTGTATCTGCTAATTTTGTAAGCTTTTAGAAGTATGCTAGCATACTTGATGACCTCAAAGCTAACACACATGGCCTAAAAGCAAAAAAAAACTTCATTTTGATTTCACGGGTCTTTTACACTTGCCAAAAAGTTACTTGGATGAATGCTTTTGAAGTTCAAGCCAAAATCAACTAGAGAGTTCACCATCAAACGAAACATCAGTGCATAAATGCGGAATATCAAGGGACAGTTTTTTTTTTACTTTCTCACTATGTAAATGTGTGTATTTCTGCTCCATATTTATGGAAAAATGGATTAAAGGGATATTGTTGCAGCAGATCAGCGCAACTTTCACTCTCATCAGAACCAGATGTGAGAGCTCTGGTGATTTTAGCACTTACATAGCTTGACCTTTTGATGATAAATCCACACCTGAGGTGTTGATGGGAGTTTTGGCCACTGATAATCTCTGATTATCTCTGTGACTGCCGGGAATGTTGAAGTGTTTTGTCACCTGCAATTTCAAAATAATACCAACAAAAGACGTTTATCCAGGAACATATTCTACTTGACAAAATTATGGACGTTGTGGTCAATTACTTTTGAAACTGCAGATTTTTATTGTGGATATGAAAATATTTTAGCATCAGGTATCTATTTCCTCCCATTACACAGAATGACGCAAAGGTTTCTCACTTCAGTGAGTAATGCTCTGATGTGCTCGACAGTGCTGTGAGAAGTTCAGATCACTGGGTTTGTTTATATGCTCTGTCAGATCAGTTCTAGTAATAGAAACGGAACATGGTATTACTAACACACAAGTACCAAAATGTGTGTGTTTGTTAATTAATTTTTTTATTTTTGATGTGTACTGTGCAATACCATGATTTTATTTTAAGCACCTTGGGACATTTATAAAGTCCTTTTGCTGAATTTATTGATGTAAAATCAATTAGCATCAGCTAAATATCACTCGTCTCTAAAACGGTGCTCGTAAGACCCAATTATCTTTGATTTGAGAGTGAGTTTGGGAGTTTGAGCGGACTCTTTTTAGTAAATGTATTAAATGAATTCACAGTTGGTCTGAGCCATTAGCAAGCCATTGTGAAACTGAATGATTTTTACTGAATTACCACAGATGATCTGAAAGATTGTGAAAAAGCTATGGAAATCCATTAATCAAAAAGTGACAAAACCCTGACCATGGCGACATCTTTTGAAAAGCTTCTTTTGAAAGCTTCACTGTCAGCACAGAGTTTTTATCACCTTGTATTATTTAGTTTACATGTTTAAGCCTTCATTTCTTAGCCTAAGGCAAATTGAAAGTTAGTGTGATCTGTAAGTGACACGAGTCACAGGTTCTCTTAATTTTAGTGCTTGTTTGTTATACATTCAGAGATCTTGTTATCTTGAAGGCAAGAGGCAGCCAGAGAACTTGGGCTAACTTATTGCTCCTTAATTCTCCTGTCAGCTGCAAAATCTTTTGAGCCTTCGGCTTCCTCCTGGTAACCATAATGGTTATAGTGAATATGAAGACATGCCTCAGCTCAAGACAAAAGAACACCTCTGCATTTCTAGATATAGAACGACAAAGAGATTCAATTTGTCTAAGGGTGTTATTTTATGCAGACAATGGTGAATGCAAACTTCTGTAAAAAGTATCAAATAGGTAAGGAAAGGAAAGGAAAGGAAAAAGGACGTGACATGTGGCCAAGTATGGTGACCCATACTCTGAATGTGTGCTCTGCATTTAACCCATCCAAGTGCACACACACAGTAGTGAACACACACCCAGAGCAGTGGGCAGCCATACTGCTATCGCTGCGGCCCCCGGGGAGCAGTTGGGGGTTCATGCTTTGCTTAAGGGACTCACCTCAGTCGTGGTATTGAGGGTGGAGAGAGTGGTGGTTATTCACCCCCACCCTCAATACCTGCCGAACCTGGGACTCAAACACACAACCTTTCGGTTATAAGCCAGACTCCCGACCATTAGGCCATGGCTTCCCCCAAAGTGCCATGGAATTACCGTGCATTTTTGGATTTGGTTTCATGGTAGCACCATGGGTTTTGAACACATACCACAGTAGTACATGTAGTACCGTATAAATGCCATTACAGATGAATGAAAATGGTAATCATAGTAGCAACATCATGCTTTTTTGTAAGGATCACTTTGTTTCTTCACACAGTGAAATGTGACAAATTACCACATTAATTTGTGTGTCACATCAGTAATAATAATTCTGTTTGTTGTGTGAGAACATATTCACACTTGCAAAAATGTAATGTCACAGTACTATGCTACAGTTCATAACAGGACATGATAGAACATTTGATGAAATGCACTAACATACACAAAAGTTTAAAAATGCACCTATACATACAGTTTTATCATTATTATTGTATTTATTTATTTAGCTGAAATGGAAAGGATTTTATTCCTTTTCACACAAATTATGATTATATAATAAAAAACTTTTTGTTCCTTTTTTTTGTGGTTCCTTGCAAAATACTGTGTTATGACCTTAAAACACTTTTACCATTGTGCCTGATTTTTAAACGAATACATTCTGATGGTTGCATCACATACTCCGCTTCATATTTTTGGCTTTTGTAATCTAGTAAACTTGCTTGGTAGCTCACCTGGTACAGTGTTGCATTTGTGGTATGGAGTGGCTATTAGCAGTGTTGGGGAAAGTTACTTTTAACAGTAATGCGTTACAATATTGCGTTACCCCCTAAAAAAGTAACTATTTATGTTAATAATAATCTGGCCAGGACTTTCTTGTTTGTTTTTAATATAAAAAGTTCTATTTTTGGCAAATGCAAAAGCCCTTTCAGACCTAAAGTAAAATGAATATACCTCAGACTGAAGGAAAACAACTGTTAGTTTATTCAAAGTAATTTTTGCTTATTAGTATGGGTGAATTGGATCACTGAAGGTCAGCAGCAAAGACACTGGTAAATAAAGTGATAATAAACTAAAAATAAACTAATAAAGTGTGATTAAATCCATAAAGAATATCTGTGTTATTTATCATATTTAGTTAATGCAGATTTGTGTCATATTCTTGTTTTTTTTTCTTTTCATTTTGAGGAATACTGAATCTGTTTTTTGTGAGTGAGATGAATTAATGCGTGTTCACATGGAACTACAGTAACATCATGTTTACACAGCGCACACAACGCATCTACACTTACTCCCGATTTCTTTCAACATGGGGACAGGAGACTTGTCAGTCACTACAAAGTGCAAAGTAACTGGCATTACTTATTTGAAAATTTACATTTTCTTGTAAATTAAAAAGTAATGCGTTATTTTACTAGTTACTTGAAAAAAAGTAATCTGATTACATAACTTGTGTTACTTGTAATGTGTTACCCCCATAGACTGTAAAAAAAAACATGGACGTAGTGTCCGTGACGTCACCCGTAGGTTTCTGAAGAGCATTTTTGAAACTCTTAGTGGGCGGGCGTCAGCCGTCACCATCTTGGAATCGCGTCATTGCACGTTACTCCCGGATAATCAAAAATGGGCAAATAGGCGGGACGTGGGTTGAGCTGGTTGCTGAAACCACGCCCGCCTAGCGCGACAGTGGTGACAGCAGCGGCAATCCACCTGTCACTTAAGTGGCCACACCCTAAATTATGCAGAACTTTAAGGCTTAATATAAATTAAACAGATGAGTTATAAAAAAATTCACCCCCTCACAGTTGAAGGGCAAAATTAGCTATATAGACCAAAAACACTATTTGAACCAGGCTCTAAACATATTTTTTTCTGCTGTGATGTTGGGCATTTTAACATGGGGAGTCTATGGGATTGCAGCCAGTCTCTAGCGGTCAGTCGATGAATTGCAGTTTTAGTCACTTCCGTGTTGGCTTCAAGAGGGAGACCGGGAGGTTGCCGCTTGGTTACCCCCAACACGGGCTATTAGTCCCATGAAAATCGCACCACTCAATAAAAGAGCTCAAAGACACGTTCAACTGACAAGGTTGCTTCAGCAATTGTATTTTTATCTTATATTGTTAAGATCTAAGGTTTAGTTTAGTGTAGGTGGTACATTATTTTCAAACACGATTTATGAATTGCTGTGATGCAATAAACATAATAAAACATTGCTAGATTCACGTTCATCTGTTTTGGATAAAACAAAACACCACCTAAATTAATTTTGAGGAAATGTACTACATCTATTTTTTTCTAATAAGCCTGGTTTACAAAGTACTATTAGGTGTTTTACACAGTGTTGCCAACTTAGCGACACTTTGTCATTTGATTTAATGTCTTTTCAGACTCCTTTAGCAACATTTTTCAAAAAAAAAGTGCCTAGCAACTTCTAATTAATCTGCCCCTATTGGGTGTTTTACACTATATGGTGTTTTACACAATATTGCCAACTTAGCGACTTTGTCATTTGATTTAATGTCTTTTCAGTCTTCTTTAGCGACTTTTTTTCCAAAAAAGCGCCTAGCGTCTTCTTATTAATCTGCCCCTATAAGGTGTTTTACACTATTTGGCAGTGTTGCCAATTTGGTGACTTTGTAATTAGATTTAGTCTCTTTTCAGACTCCTTTTCCAAAAAAGCGCCTAGCAGCAAATCTAGCAACTTCTTGGACAGACCGTACTGCTGCACAAGTGAAAGGTTTTGCTTTCCCAGCGCACACAATCCTCTCTTTTTGTGCCTGATCTGTTCAGCAAGCGGCTCAAAGGAGCACCGCTTTCAGTTAAAAAGAAATTCTGTTGCTCCTAACTTTAATTTTACACGCTTTATCTTGTGTATTTGATTTCATCAGATGATGGCTCGATTATAATTCAGGATTTTTGTGCAGATTAACATCATGGAAGGGAGAGCTGGTTATGTAGTTTTGTTTCAGTCACTATTTCATATTCATCATGTCATCTAAAAACAGAAAATAATTTTGCCAGAAAACGTTTTTATTATATGTTAATGTAAAACATCTTGTGTAATACACATTATGTTTGTTTGTTTGCTGGTTTTTATTGTATTTGCTATACTTGTATTTTTGAATTGTTTTTTTCCATGAAATGCCTAAGATGCTAACATGGCATTAAATAAAAATATACTACTACTACTATAACAACAGAAAAAATATATCAATCAAAACAGTTTTGTTGAGAATTTGGCTGCCTTAAAATACAGTATGTGAGTACAGAGAAGCAAACAAATGTAAAAGGCAATATGACGCAATTACATCATTAATATGCTAATTAGAATATGACATCATCTAGCAACATTTAGTGACTTTTCAAGCAGGCTTTACCTACTTTTCATTGAAAGAAGTTTGCAGCATGGTTTTACAAGCTTTAATATGTTCATTTGCATTTTTATTTTTTTATTTTTTTACAATTTTTTTTTAAGACAAAAAATCATGTGTAATATATCTGAATTCTGAACTCTTGAATTCTAATGCTAGGCTAACCTTTACAGCGCAGGGATCAGCAGCCATTTTGGTTTGAAATGTTCAATTAAAAAAATAAAATGCAGAGTATCCTAACATATTATTTTTATATCGATGGCACAGTGAAAATGATTAGCACAAAGAGATTCTTTTGTCTGATGAAGTGTTTAAAATCTTTGTATTCGTATGATGCTTAGGGCTAGACCATTATAAATCGATTTTATCCCTCTGATTTTAATGGTTATGGTTAAGAAGAACAAAAAATTGTTCATCCAGGAACACATCATGCTTGCCAAAATCACTGTGGCGTCCAAAGATAATACCATGGTACATCTCCAAAACGATCTCTACTTAAATGTTTTCTTCTTATTAAATTTTACTCACCTTTGGAGCACAGAAAGCACGTTGTGAATTTCTCTGCAGAAAGCCGTGCTTAATATTTGATGCTTCAACATGCTCTTTAGGTCTTTTTGCCCACTAAGCACAGCACTGTCATAAAACCATACTACCCCACGGTCTCATATACTTCAACCATTTTATGGATGGGAGAACTGTGGTAGTAACTCATTTCCTGCCATTTCAGCCTTCTTTTCACCATCAGCAGCTGTGCTGTTGTGCAGTCGATGCCCCTTCATCTGCACTGCGATTATTTTTGTTCGCCATCAAACTGCGCTTAGAAGCGAAATCCAGTATCTCCAGCAGACTCCTATAGATGGTAGTCTAATCTTCCCGTTTGAGACCCGCCATGTTGTTATTGTTGATAAAATAATGCATGCGTCGCTTAATGCATGCAACATTCGACTTCATCTATTTAATTTGGTGGAAGAGGCTGCGTAATGGTACGAACTGACTATCCATAATGCAGTCTTATTGATTCTAATGACATAATTTACAAAGCTCTTAGTAAGAACGAATTAAGTAGTGCGACGTCCTATTTGAAAGCCTCACTGACTAAAGCATCTTTACTCGGTGGGCTTTTGATGTTCGTTTCGGAGTGCAAAGTACGTTTGAAGATGGCCCAGAGGCCAGGGCGGTGTAATTCAAGCATTGAGGCCGAGCAGAACAGAAAGCTGCCCCTGCTGTTTGTACCAATTGCCCTCGCAATTGGCTCTGTGTTCAGCCGGGTCTCCTGGGAGATGGGAAGATACAATGGGTTGCTGTGGCGACAGAAAAATCTCAGCCTACCTGCGAATCGGGGCCCGCCGGTAGTTCGCCTGCTCGTTTAATTAGGTGACTCCTGAGTAGATTAGGGCCTGTGTTAGCGTGGGTGGCCCGCTGCGTTCGTGCCCCAGGAGCGCTGCAGTCATCGGCCGGGCTTGAAGGGCAGGCCACAGGGGAAAGTCTGTCAGGAGCTGAAATAAGAGCAAACGACTGAAAGAGAACTCTGACTCAACTTATGTCTTTTGTCAGAAGGAAAATATGAGAATACAAGGCTACAGAAGTCTATATGAGAGAACTGCTGTGATACTGTGACATATAAAGTGACCAAAGAATTAAACATTTTTATGCTGTTAAAAGTCTTTCTTCTATCCAGGTTATCCAGTGGTAACTAAGTAAGTCATTCACTGGTTATCTTTTCTTAGAAATTAATGTTACTTATAATTGTTGCAGTCTGAAATACTAATACAAATATTTATTTTATCTGGGGTTGCATATAGCATATAATAATAATAATTATTATTATTGTTAATAATGAATTGGTGGTGGTGGTGTTTTTGAGTGATTTGCAGCCCAATAAATTAATAATGATTTGCAATAATTTAATTTGTATTACTATTATTGTTTTTATGCTTATAATTATATTTTTTTAATTTATTTTATAATAGATCATCACAAGGTATTTATGTATGTATTTATTTATTTTCTTAGATAATAATAATAATAATAATAATAATAATAATAATAATAATAATAGTTAATGGCGGGCAAAAAATTGTTCGATTAATCTTGATTAATCGTATCCAACATAAACGTTTTTGTTTACACAATATATGTGTGTGTACTGTGTATATTTATGTATATATTATGTATATATAAATACACACACAACCATGGATTTATTTCAGAAAAAATGTTATATTTATATTTCAAATATATTTATAAATAATATTAATTATATGAAAAAATATGTACGTACATGTATTACAAATATTTTCAAAATATATACTGTATGTTATAAATACATAATAAATATGCACAGTACACATACACACACACACACACACACACACACACACATTGCCCAGAAGAAATTATAATAATAACATTACATACAATAATATAATTATTACACAAAATAATACATATAATTGTTTATTATTATTATTATTATTATTATTATTGATTTTCAGTACTACTATCACTACTACTACTACTACTACTACTACTACTAATGTAATTATAATAAAAATATAAATATTATATGAATTATTAATTAATTTAATATTAATTTGTTTAAAATATGTATTATTTTGTGTTTAAACAATATAATAATAATAATAATAATAATAATAATTTGTTTAGATATATTAATAAATTAATAATGATTTATAGTACTTTACCACTACTAATTATAATGTATAACAGTAATGTAAAAAAAAAAAAAAGAAAAAAAAAGAAAATAGTAGTACTATACTAATAATAATAATAATAATAATAATAATAATAATAATATCAGAGAAACTTGTTGATGGGCTCTTTGACTTGCATCAGTAAGCAAACATCCAGAATACTATAGCAACTGGCCTGCTGTAGCCTAGCAACCTCCAGAATAATTGTGGTGGCAAACAAAATAATTTTAATATTTTTACAGTTTTGTTTGTTGCCACTAGTGGCCCAAAAGGGATTGCTTCACCTTCAGAATTCCCTTTCCTCTTTTTCATAGGGCTTCTGGAAGTCAGAGAAATTAAAATAAATTACGCAAGGTAGAATTAATTAAACACAGGCCGCCATAGCCTGTAAGACAAATGCACCGTCTGCGCAGGAATGCAAAACTTGCTCATGCTCCTCTGTGACTTTCAACACTTTTAGAAGACTTTAATAAGTAGTCTTCTGTCAGAGACGAAGTGATTAATGGGAAATTAAACTCGCTGTAGGTTAAAAAGTAAAACATCTCTAAAAAAAGATTTTCCGGATGCTTTGAGACTTAAATTCATAGTTTTAACAACTCAAATTTTCTATGCAAGCAGTTCAGGGAAAATGATTTGACCCATGATTAGGAAGACATTTCTCTGGCTTTTATATCAGATTAATTGTCCCAGATTACAAATAAAGCTGTGTATTTAATTCAGACTTAATTGAAAGGAATTCAGGCTTATTAGAGTAATGAGTGAAACAAGCCTGAAAAAGTGCAGCCAGCACAGAGAACCGAAGAGAAACACCCCAAAACTGATGTTTTAGGTTATGGACACTAATAGTTACAAACTTTGCCTTTAGGCAAGTTGAAGAAACAAATCCGTATTCCTTTCCCTCCTCAGTTGTACCAAACCAGTTCTACAACTCGCTTAATAGCCTCTATTGTTATGCGGCATGTTCCCGGCAAGAGATCAGAGATGGAACGGTGCTTGATTCAGAGATTTCCACTTCAGAGACTTTCATGCTTCACCATGAAATCAATGAAGTATTCTTTTAGAATGGGATATACAGTATCTAAACATTTCATATTGTTAAAGACGTTCTATTTACTGTCATTTCACAACCTGACACACAATTATTTTTGTTGCAGTTGAACAGTGCACTGCTTACAAACCAAAGTAGTAAATAAAAATGGTTCATTTAACATAGCTTTGAAAGTCAAATGTCACTTGCTGATGTTTGCAAGTTTTACTGCCCATTTTAGGTGCAGGACTATTATATTATAAGGTCTTTTAAGACTTGTCAAATTAAAGTGATGAATGATAAGAATGGAACACAAGACTTCAATCTTTAAGATTGAACAGTCGGGAGGCTTGATTGGCATTTTAATGAATCATATGGTAATTTCACTAATTGTTTCTTAATTCTCTTTCACTCAGTTTAGCTTCATCCCTTCAGTAATTACATGTGTTTGTACCAAAAATATAAGGCAACATTTTTCTTACTCTAACTTTGAATGATACTCCCTGTCAGCTTGTCAGCTAGGAAAGACTAAAACACATTGTTCTCAGTATAAACCCCATTTGAGTCCTAAAACTGGACAAACTTTGTGAACTTGTCTGAGTACTTTTGTACTTGAAATGTTCACTCGTGGATATTTATATCTTGCACTGAATTGTATGTAAAAATGCTGCTATTGTTCTTGATCTTATGCAGTCTCATATATCTCAAGGGTTTGCTCAAAAAGAAAAGATTAGCACAATTTTAGTAGAAACAAATCATGTGGGGTGTGTGTGTGTATAGCTATATATTTTCCCAGGCAGGCTGTTTCATTCTCATGTGCTGTGAAAGTTGTTGTGTTACTTCTTCAAAGTACTGTAATATCATTGCTTGTATAACTTATTGTGTAAATTTGATTTTGTTGTTATGTAATTTGGGTCAATCTCACAAAACTGTTCAAATCATGTCTGGCTTGTTTTACCTCAAAATATTCTTTATATATGTGATCCTGGACCACAAAACCAGTCATAAGGGTCAATTTCAGGTTCATACATCATCTAAAAGCTGAATAAATAGGCTTTTCATTGATGTATGGTTTCTTAGGGTAGGACAGCATTTGGTCGAAAATCTGGAATCTGAGGGTGTATTAAAAAAAAATCAAAATATTGAGAAAATTGCCTTTAAAGTTGTCCAAATGAAGTTTTTAGCAATGCGTATTACTAATAAAAAAAATATTTTTTTGATATATTTATAAGGAAATTTACAAAATATCTTCATGGAACATGATTTTTACTAAATATCCTAATGAGTTTTGGCATAAAATAAATATTTATAATTTTGACCCATACAATGTATGTATGGGCTATTGCTACAAATATACCCGTGCTACTTAAGACTGGTTTTGTGGTCCAAGGTCACATATTATAATATGTTTTATATTTTTTTATAATTGTTTCCCTAAAAATACATTTTACTATGATGCTAATTTTTAATATATATATATTATATTTTTAAATATTTAAATTTAAACAAATTTTGCATATTTTAATTATTTATAAAAATGCAGTACAACATTTTACATGAGTAAGAATAAGAATAAGAACAATTGATTTGTTTTGTTTTTACAAACTTTAATTTCTTCTTATTGTTTTTATTAAATCTGTCTAATTTTAGAAAAGAATATGTAATTTTCTAAAATTGTAATTTTTTTTAAAAGCATTTTTTAAAAATATTTAAAATATATATTATTTATGTTTTAAAGTATTAATATATCATGGAAATATTTGTTGTGCTGCCTTAAATGTACGCAAAACATGATTTAACAACTTTAAAAATCTTAATTGTTCTAAAATAAGCCTTAATTTCTTTCATTTCTTATTGTTTTTTTTTTGTTTTTGTTTTGTTTTTTTTTTCCTTTTGATTTTGGGGTGACCTGGATGTTTTTGTGAGATTCACTCAGTGACTGATTTATTCACTGTTGATTAATAGTTTCAATCACTGTTAATCACCAGTGATCCATTTGTTGTTTTGTTAAAGTTAGTCTGTCGATCTGTCTTTGAAAATTGTAAAAAGAAAAATAATTTTTGGAGTCACAAAGCGAAAAAAGTTATATCAGTTGTGTCAATCTTTCTGTCAGCTGGGCAGATCTAAAGAGCAAAGACAGATGAATCAAGACAGACAGCTTTTATCTGTGCATTCATGGCCTTTATTTATTCTCTCTGCATGTTTGTGCTGCTGTTCATTTATTAATTTTGGTTATGTGGTGTTATCCGGAGGTGTGTTTTAAGTTCTCCCCCGTGTGTTGTTTGTGTCTGTGGTCTACAGGTCCTCCTCTTCATTGCTCATCTGCCTCCTCTTCCCCTGTCGACTCCCCTTACCCTCCCCCTTCCCATGCAGCCAATCAGAGCCAGGGAAGGTTGCTAGGTAACAGTGGGGCTCAGGCCGGCCGGGACTCTGAGTCAGAAGATGAGTTTGGCCCCAATTCATTCTTAGTTAAAACCGGCTCAGGGAACGTCGGCGCTCCAGCCACTGCAACTCCTAACGGTGAGTCCCTCTCAATATCGCTGCCTGCCAGAGGGGTCTCGACATCCCCTGCTGGCCTTGCTGTGGAGCTTGTGGAGATAGCCACAGGCTGAACATTCATTTTTTCTGGATATTTTGGGTAGTGGTGGAGGTCAGATGTTAGCGGGAACTTTTTTTTAACTAAGGCCTGCTGAGAAGAGAAGTTTCTGGCTGGAGTTCAGGAAATGAGGTGTGTCAGAGATGCTGAAGATTTATTGCAATCTATTGCACTCCAGTTAAGAGCTGCTAAAAATTTTTGTTCATATTGAGTTATGTTAATCTTCTGCAGCTCTTAATCATTTTTATTTATGACTTTGTTAAATAGAGTGAATTTGAGTTAATTGAAACTGACCAATTTGCCTGAATTCACCATAAAGAAAGGAACAGTTCACCAAAAAATGTAAATTCTCATTTACTCCTCCTCAAGTTGTTTCAGACTTGTATGAATCTATTTTGTCTACTGAACACAAAACAGGGAAATATGTGGGTAACCACATAGTTGATGGTAGCCACTGACTTCCATAGTAGCTACTGTCAACTGTTACAAACATTAGAATATACTTTTTTATTTTCAACACAAGAAAGAAGCTAATACAGGTTTGGAACAACAAGTGTTGGGTGCAACTAGTTACTAACTAGTTACTGTAATTTAATTACTTTACCCTCGAAAAAGTAAGGGATTACTCTTATTTTTTCTGTAATTTAATTACAGTTATTTCTTATGTAATTTAAGTAAATACTGTATAGACTGTAGAACATGTATGTACAATACAATGCAATAGTGGATTTAACATTAAAATGTAAAGTCTAACCTTAAAATGCATGCTTTTATGTAACCTTCTCACTCTGGAGAGTTAATAAGAATATTGGTTTAGTGTCCAATTCTCAATTCTCACTATTAAATAGTTGGTTATTAGGATAAATATTACTGGGATATTGGCTGTTTATTATTACTTAAAAGGCACATATTAATGTCTTATTCTGAAGACCTTATTCTAAATCCTTAATTCTACCCAATTCTTAAATTTAATTGTCAATAACTAATTTACTAAGTATTCCCTCTCTTAGTGAGAATTGGACCCTAATCTAAAGTGTGACCACAATAATTTATGTAGTTATGTATTATTTATTTAAAAGAATTTAAATAATCAAATCATGTCTATCTTTGTATCATTCATTAAGTTCTCAAGGTTAATATAGGATTTAGAAAGTAATTAGTAATAAGTAGTTAAATACTTTTTGGAGAGAGTAATTTGTACAGTATTTTAATTACACTGCTGAAGATAGCATTAGTAACTAGTAATTAATAATTTTTTTAGAGTTAAAAAACTGGGAACAACATGAGGGTGAGTAAATAATGACAGAATTGTCATTTTTGGGTGAACTGTACCTTTAACCATGGCAAATCAGATACACAATAATCAATAAGTAGCAGTGTAAATATTTGATCTGAGAAGTTGATAAAATTATAGTTTACAAAATGATGCAATGTACCATGAAATTTCAATTCAGTTTTGATGAAAACAAATCAGTTGATAAAAGAAAAAATGGAATTTGAATGGCAATAAGTAAGTAAACTAATTCATGAATGCATATATTTGAATAATGTGAATTAAAAATTTGTGCAAGAATTTAATTTGTGATGTGTGGTTGTTATAGAAAACCAATTCCATAACTGATGCATTTTCATTATGAATAAAATAGTCTATGCCAAATTTACAACACATTTTTTCTTTATGTCCATTTATTTATCTTGGGAAGATCCCATGTATTTAATTTAAAATGTTATTCTTCCAGTTGTTTTCGCCGTTCTGGAATCCCAGGCTTTGTATTTCACAATGTGTGTGCTCTCTGTTTGAATGTAGACTTTGGCAGGCTAACCCTCTCTGCAGCTGTCATGACTAATTTCACCCTGTGTCGTGACTTATGAAGTGGTTCACGATATACGTCACTGTTTGGATGACCTGGAATGCAGTTTAAACACCTTTGCAGTGTGAGATTGAGTTTGTTGTTATCCACAGTTCTTGGAATAATTTGACTGTGACACTTTCAGATTATCTTAGACCTGCCTTCATTAACTCTGTGTAGTGTTAGAAAGGTCAAAAAGTTTTAATGAAAGATAAAATCAATGGAAACCCTGTAAATGATAAAAAGCTTAATGGCAAGCCCTGCTGAGGGACAAGTGACCAACACAGCAGGAACTTTAACCACAGTGAATCAATTTTACAAGTTACTGTGTC
>JAHKKF010515977.1:0-24088 GCA_019740295.1 Labeo calbasu
TTGGATCTCTTCTCCATTCGTCCCGCCCCAACATTTTCCTCTCGTTTTTATTCGTTGACTAAAGTGTCAGTTAAATTTCGTCATCGTCTTCGTCATCACATCTGACTTTTTATTTAGTTTTTATTTAGTTTTTGTCTGTAAAAAATGTTGTTGACGAATATTTTTCGTCATAGTCTTCATCAACAAAATTAACACTGATTTCTTGGAAAATAACTAAAGTGAGACTTTGTGAATCTGAATTTAATAGCAGGACTCATGCCAATCGATTAATCGAGTACTAATCAACTATTCTGTTGATTATGTCCTTGACTAATCAGATTTAATTCGGATTCAGTAAAGTGTAGCAGCTCACTATATGTGACCCTGGACCACAAAACTAGGCTTAAGTAGCACGGGTATATTTGTAACAACAGCCAACAATGCATTGTATGGGTCAAAATTATCATTTTTTCTTTTATGCCAAAAATCATTAGGATATTAAGTAAAGATCATGTTCTATGTAGATACTTTGTAAAATTTTCTACCCTAAATATATCAAAACTTAATTTTTGATTAGTAACATGCATTAAGAACTTATTTTCAACAACTTTAAAGGCAATTTTCTCAATATTTTGATTTTTTTGCCCTATCAGATTCCAGATTTTTAAACAGTTGTCAGGCAAATATTGTCCTAACAAACCATGCATCAATGGAAAGCTTATTTATTCAGCTTTCAGATGATATAAATCTCAATTTAAAAAAACGGACCCTTATGACTGGTTTTGTGGTCCAGGTTCACATATTTCAGATGCATTTTGTCAATAGAAGTGATTATTCACTACTGTAAAGTGACATGACTGCTGGATATTTTCCACGCACTCAATCGAATTCATTGTCGATTATTTTTTTTGTACTGTTTATTATTGATTCATTGTTGAATCCCGACACGTACGCACTGAAACAATGCTGCAGTGACGTAAACAAGTGCATTAGCTTCACACTGTCCTCCTAACAGACCCCTGAAGAGAGGTGCCAAACGATTTGATGTCCCTTCTGTAGAAGCAATGTCTGAAGCGTCCGTGCGTGTGGAGCGTGTTAGTCCAAGCTGACAGCGGTGAAGTGCATGATGGGTAGGCAGAGGGACAGCTCTTCCTTTGGGGACAATGACTACACAGGTACTCACCAAAACCAGACAGCAACGAGCCACTGTCTGCCCAGCGCACACATTCAGACTTACCCACAAAACCCTATTCACATCAACATACTCAGAGCAGTTTTTTTTTTTTTTTTTTGAGGTTAGGTTGATTCTTTTATTGCGGAAATGCTAAAACAAACCCTTTCGACTGCTCTCATTTTCAAAAATAAATACATAAATAGACTTGAACTTCAACAGACTGAGTGGTTGAGCTATTTAAAAAGTGTCTGATTACCTGCAGCGTCCCACCGAGCAGAGAGCGATGGGGTCTCCCACCACGGCCACCAGGGACTGCGCTCGAGTGATGGCGGTGTTCAGCAGCTTATAGTTGGACAGGAAACCGTAGTCCAGGTCTTCAGTGGAGTCCTCCACTAACTGCTCCTTCCTCTTTATGGCCGTCTGCTTGTGTTTGCAGGTGTGACGGGTGCGAACGGTGCTCAAGAACAGCACCCGGAACTGCTTACCTACGGACGGGAGCAGATTTGTGGAATTAACATGTTGCTGATGCTGCTGGCTAAAGTCATTTGATACGAAATCAACATAAAACAGCATTTGCAAATCACCTGTATGTCAACAGAAGTTTGTCAACATTAAATATTTACATAAAGAATGGCCTGATATTTATTTTTAATTATAGTTCAATAATTCAATAAAACATGGTTGATAATGGTCACATGACATGCAAGAAACTAGACAAAATTCTTTATTTACCACCTTTATTTAGTGAGTGTTTATGTAGCTGGACTTTAAATTGACTTTAATTTACTCTTTTTAGCTTAGTGTTTTAGGAAGCCAATTAACAATAAATAAATACTGTATTATTATTACATTTACTGGGTATACACAAATATACAAATAATTAAAAAAAAAAAGTTAATGAATAATTAAATCAAAGTTAAAAAGGAGAAAAATAAATACAGAAAACAATAATAAAAAAAAAAAAGATAAAAATAACTGCAGGATTAAATTTTATTACAAATGAATTATATTTTGTTTTATCCAAAAATGTATTCCTTTATTATTTTTATATTATTACATTTACACATACATACATAAATTTATTCCTTTATTTTCAATTTCTGCAGGATTGGTCCTTCATATAAAACACCTGTGTGAATTTAAACTTTTTATTTAAAAATATGAACACAAATTAATTAATAAATAAATACATTTACTGGGTATATAAAAATATACAAATAATTAAAGAATAATTAAATAAAAATTTAAAAGAATTAAAATAAATCTTAAAATAAACAGAAAATAAAGAAAAAAGATCATTTCAGGATAAAATTATTACAAATGAATTATTTTTATGTTATTACATTATTTATTTTTACATTTATTTCTTTATTTTTAATCATTTAAATAAAGTTAAACTTTTTATTTATAAATATGAACACAAAAATACTAGTAAACAAACAAACAAACAAACAAACAAACAAATAAATGCAGTAGGTATATGAAAACAAAAATAATAAAAAATAAATTAAAGAATAACCAAATCAAAGTTAAAAAGAAAAATAAATCTAAAAATAAATACAAAAAAATAATAAAGAAAAAAGATAAAAGTAATTGCAGGATTAAATTTTATTACAAATGAATTACTCGTTTTTTATTAAATAACTTATTCCTTTATTTTTATATTACTACATTATCTATCTATACATTTATTTCTTTATATTTAATTTCTACAGGTTTGGTCCTTCATATAAAACACCTGTGTGTAAATTAAAATAAAGTTAAACTTTTTATTTAAAAATATGAACAGAAATATGATCAAATAAAAAAAATGAATAAATGATGATAATAACACTTCACTTTAAATGTTCAAATGCTCAAACTCCTAACACAGCAAATCCTTGAGTTTTGATTTTGGCAGACCACGACTGAATTATGTGAAGATGCTTTAACAAAACAGGGTTAAATCTGACTTCATGTTGACCCTGGAAATCTTGAAAGCCATGAAGGTGCAACTGATGTATTCAGAAGAACTGAATGTCACTATAATAACAGAAGATTTCTTCTAACAACCTATGAATTATGACAACTGCAGAACTTGCAGTGCCTTCTCTTCTTTGGAGGCCAGCTCAGATTGGCAGCCAGATGAGCATGAATCAGGTAATGATGACCTAAAATGAATCTCTGTGCCAAACAAGCAGCTGAGTTACAGGAATTTCTCAATCCATTAAAAAGGTGATTTCAACGCAACAGGCTGAACCAAACGCCATCAATTATGCACAAACCAATCTGGCTTTTCAGATGAAACCTGTAGGACACCAGCTCTTTTCTCAGACACCAAACACACATTTGGCAGGCGAAATTGCTGTCTGGTAAACTCGCTCTTTCTGCCACCCTTAAGGGTGTGGTCAAAAACCCAATGATCTTTTCCCAGGGACAACATTTTGAGAAATCACAAGCACATTCCCGATGCGAAAATTGGTCAAATGTTAGGTACCTTAATTGTGCTGAAGGTACATCACTTTAACAAAACTGTGTGGTAGCATAAAATGTAACGCCAATCTTTCTCATTGGTTGTTAAAAAAAAAAATCCAAGACGATAAACAATTCACCCTTTGCAAACAGCTTGATCGGCAGGCGATCTGACCAATCATAATGCTGAATCCACCATTTTGCCCAACAAACATACCAGACAGGAGAGTAGATTAACTTCGGTGGACTTCAACTTGAAAAATTGCGTGTACTGACATCTTTCCAGGGTTGAAATATTTGTTTTCCTTTCTTACTGTACATTTTCATTATCTTGCATTGCTATCAAGATTTCGTGAGGTTGCCAGATGTCAAGCGTTTAAATCCCCCCAATCGTGGATTTTCTCTTAAATGGAAACATTTTTTGCCCAGTGTTTTACTTAACCTTTCTAACATGTATGCTGGAGTTTAGCCTATATTCAATGCAATATTCTACTCAAATTAAAGGTGTAAATTTGAGGTCACATTAGCAACACTTCACGGGCAAAAAAGGTCTGTTGTTTATTATCAATTAGGGATGGGACAACACATCGATTCGTGGATCAATTCTGAGATCTTCCGAATGCATCGCCATTCTCTTTGAAATCGATTCTGAGCTTAGATTTTAACAGCAGATGGCGCTCTTATCTAGTTTTTATCTGCACACTCAATGGTCATGAAGAAGAGTGCTGAAGAGAACTTGTGCGTTCGGTTGAGTCATGTAATTTCACCTCGGCTCAGCATGCTTTTATGCCGCGAGATTATTGTAAACGCAGCCCACTGTGAACACCCTTGCAATTCGCTTCAACCTTTTCAAATTGTATAAATGATTATTGTAGGTTCAAGTGCGTGTAAGGATTTGGAAACAAGTAGAGCACGGCTGTTTCTAAAGCAAGCAGTGCCATCTGCTGTTCAAAACTAAGCTCAGAATCGATTTGAGAAAGAATCGCGATGTGTTCGGAAAATCTCAAATCGATGCAGAATCATTTCTCGATTCACGTTGCAATGATTTATCGTCCCATCCCCATTATCAATAGATGTATGAAGCACAGCTTAACCAAGTTGTTTTTTGCTATTCAAAGCACCTCATCTCCTCCACCCGCTCAACTATCTCAAACACCTGGAGAGCGACAACAGAGTATTGCTAAAGGATTTTCAATGACAATCAGGGTTGCCAGGTTCTCATAACAAAACCCTCCCAATTGCTACTCAAAACTAGCGGTCGTCCGATATATATAGCCAATGCCGATATATCAGCCGATATTTGGCATTTTTCAAATATCAGCATCTGCCGTTTTTCTGTTTGTTAGATGTGTTTGAGACTTTTTTTTTTTGGCAAAATCTGCGCTTGGAAATCCTTATGCTAAATTTCAGATTGCGTGGATGCCTATTGAAATGACTGGATTTTGCCTGTAATATTTTACTAAACAACAGTAGATGTTACCACACCTTTACAGAGCAAGTCTATATTCCTTTACAAGGTCACTCTTACCATTTTCTGACACTAAATCTATCAAATAAACATTCAAACGAAAACCTTGACCACATTTTTCTCTTCACAAGACGTTAATTAATGGACTGGAGTGGTCTTGTGGATTATTGTGATGTTTTTATTAGCTGTTTGGTACCCATTCACTGAAGTTTTTGTCAACTATTTTTTTTTTTATTGATTCTTAGTAGGGATGGGCAAAATGGGCTTAATTTATCTCAATAATTTCTGGTATTTATTGCGATACCGATATCAATGACGATAATATAGTATATTCTTATTTATTTAGATAATAGTATTTTCTTTCCTATTTTTACCCAAAATAGGGTGTTGTGAACATTACGGAGTACAAAAATTAAGTAAAACACAGAGCAGAATATGTATCATTTTAACAGAGAAGTTTTGATTTGGGAATTTGAACACTTGTATGCAACCGCAAACATCGCAGTCCGTAATATATTTTTGTTTCTTCTGCAAAAATAAAGAGATTTTGGTAAAGTTTTATTTTCTAAATACATTTAGTCTAATCTTTTATCATCAACGATATTACACGTAGATATAGTCACATCAGAGGTTGCGTTAACCGAAAACTGTCCGTCATTGAAACTTCAGAACAATCTGACGGCCATCCGTCATTTTGACGGATTACTCTGAGGGTGATGTATTGTAAAATTGTAGCTGTAATTCCCACCCCTGTCCAGTTGGTGGCATGTGCGCTCCATTGTAGCAGCAGAGCACTGAATCCAGAACAAAAACGCATCTGTCGGGAATGTTTTCCTATGCGTTCGATTACGCACAGGCGAGTACACTGAAGCTACAACGATCTATCGCCCCACATCTAAACATCTAAACGTCCCACAATTTGCATGAAACCATGTTTTTTTTCCCCCAAGAAACAATATAACTTTTTGCAATTTCTAGACATTAAAATACTGTAGATCAGGCATCTTTCACTCACCCTGGACATTGAGCACTCTCTCCACGCTGACCTCTGGCATCCTCTTTTTGCGAAGCTCGGCTCTGATTCGGAAGACCTGGTCGGCGTAGGGCGAAACGACTCCGATACTCCCCTCGTCCAGCTTCCCCCAAGCCACAGGCCACTTCTTCCTCATCTCCTCTACTCGCTCAACTATCTCAAACACCTAGAGAGGGACGATTGCCAATGGATTCTCAATGATAATCAGGGTTGCCAGGTTTTCACAACAAAACCCTCCCCAATGCTACTTAAAATTTGGGAGTCCCCCTGTTAAAATGGCATTCTGGGGGGTAAAATACACTTTTTTTTGGCGGGGTTCCCCTGGTAAAAACGCATTCCAGGGGCTAAACATCACGTTATTGGCTTCAACCCCGTGGACGTGAAAAATAAAATCCACAGCAACAGCGTTAAAGTAACCCAATTCCGTGAAAAAAACACAGACTTGGCAACACTGATGACAAGAGTCCAATACACGCCCTTTCAATTAGAAATAAGGCCTGTTTACACCATTTCCAGCTATACATAATTGATCAGAAGAACGAACAACAACAAAAACTTATTTTCTTGTCAATGTTGGTGTTACCTCAGCGTTGTTGTAGTACGCCGTGCTGTTCTTCTCTTGCACGTCTTCTCCGCGGGCAGTGAAGAAGGTCAGTGGGTAGAAGTCCTTATGGGGCGGCTGCTTCCCGCTGGCCATCAGTTTGCCCTCGTAGAAGAGGTCAGATGTATAGCTGCGGTCAGCCAGAACACACGGTCAGCACTTACTGCCTTAAAAAGGTCATTTAGCTCCTCATTAAACTATCAAGACCTATAACTCTAAAGACTAAAATTTAAACACAAGTAGATTTCAGATTTTGCCAAATGTATGTATCGCTGTAATGGGTTTATTAACAGTTTCTGCATATATTATAACTCATTCAGCGTTGGCTGAATGGAATATTCATCACTCAAATGTTTCACAGCACAAAATATGTAGATTGTATGCAAAATGATCCAATAAAAACTGGCATCATGTAAATTTCTGTGTTGAAGATGCTCATATCCATTTTAATTAACAATTTGACATCCAAGCTCTCCAATCAAGGACGTTTTAGTCATTTTTCTGACTTCTCGAGGGTTGAAAGCGCTGGGAGATATCGGGAAAGGGGGGGTGGGCTATCAGCGAATGCTTGAACGCATCTAAAACAGACCGGCACTCAATTTACAAAGCCCCGGCGCTGGTGTCAACGTGGCTCCCGCAGCTCGGAGAGGTGTTCCATCTTTGGCTGCCATCTTTGTTGTGTTTTATCAGATTTCAATCTCAAAGCACACGACTGGGAGTCCAAACAGGGATTTACAGCAAATGTGTTACTGTTGGCATCGACTGTACCGTCTGTGTGTGTGTGTGTGTGTGTGTGTGAGAGAGTGTGTGTGGCTATAAGCCTCAATTTTTGCATGCGGTGCCTCATCTGTCCCTGAGGAAAAACGTCTCGTATTACATTTAAAACATGTATTGAAACTGCTCCCAGGAGGATTATGTTTTATATTCAGATAGATTTACGTAAAGTAATTTAAGAATATACAGCAGGGTTCAAAGTCTGGGTCCTCACTGAAAATCTGTGATTTATTTTAAACAGAGAAACACAGCTTTGGACTTGCAAAACCGATAAAAGTTATACGAAATGAATAAGAAATAATAGTAGCACTGTAAAACAGGTTTTCATTTGTTAACACTACTTAACTACATTAGTTAACATTAACTAACAATGAAAAATACTTAAAAATACTACAGCATTTATTAATCTTAATTTCAAGATTTACCAATACACTTTTAAAACCCAAAAGCTGTAGCTGTTAATATTATTTAATGGACCTGCGCTAAGTTCTGCTGTCATTAAAGCAAAGATAGATACCAAATACTAAAAAACACTAACATTTCACTTATGTTAGTAATGTTTTAACATTAAATGGTAACATTAAATGTATAGGGCTGGGTTTTGACGCAAATTTCACGATTAAATTCTATTCTGATTCACAAGCTTGCAATTCAATTCGATTTCTGATTCAAATTGATTGTTTCGATATTGATTATTTTGGATATACATCAAGTACAGTACATTACACATTTTCTCAAGAAAAAAAAAAAAAACTTTTAACTAATGCTGTAAAATATACATGAGAGTCAGTTGGTACTACATTACAATAATATTAATAGTTTAAAATGAACTGATTTGTATGCAAACCCTTAAATTACACTCAAAACAAGCTGTGGTTTACAGTGAATTTATAACAGCTAAGGGGCATTGTCAGGCACGACACCGAAAATAAAACCTCTTAGCTATTATAAATTCACCGTAAACCACGGCTTCACAGGGATTACTGCTTTTATAAAACGGTTATTTTATATACGTAGTAAGGTTTCACAAAATAAAACAGCAAATAAAGTGTAGTGATATTAATAAAAACAGTATTCTTCCACCAAACAATGTAGTTCCGAAGAAACAGTTGTGGTTGCAACACACAGATGTAAACAAAAGCTACAAAAGCTTCGAACACGGCTCAACCAATCAAAACCAAGGACCGGAAGTATCTGTTTTATAAGTTTTTGCAATAAAAGTCAGATAATTATATTTCTTCTCCAATTCGTTTTTTAAAACAAACATTTAAATGGCGGCTGTCATAAAAACTTGACGGATTTATTCAAATGTAAATTAAACATTGAAGAACAGTAAAAATTATAATGAATATGTTTTACAGCGGATACTATGATGGATATTATGTTACCCTAATGTCTTTTCTGAGGTAAATGTGGGGTTACGTGACATTGTTTACAAACTGCTATACTGACGTCTTTGAGCGGTAAACACTGGATAAGTGATTACATGAAACACAAAATGGATTTTGGAAAGTTGTACTCTTTCTTTTAACATACCTACGGATGTTCATTCATGTTTATTTCATGCTGAAACTGGTATTAAAGTAGATGAGATGATCAGTTCATGTGTGCTGCTGCTTCTTTTGAACTAAGGCGCTACAGTGATCTGTCACTCCACATTAAACAGCGCTAAATCAGCATTTACTGTTTGAATACTGTAATAAAACTGACAGAATTTGAAACCTGAGACTTTCATATATTCATATGTTTCTTATCAAACATAAAGCACTAGGCTTATTGCGATTTATTGGATGGGAGGTGCACTACAAAGGTCCATTCATTAATTAAAAACAGGTTAGACGAATCAGTTCTTGGGATTGAAGAATTAATAAATCACTGCATAAAAATGAGAATCGATTAAAAAAAAAAAAAAAAAAGGACCTAGCCCTATTGAATGACAGAAACTAGAGTGCACAATGAAAGTATTTTCTGTTCACACTATAGTATGAGGACCAATTCTCACTCTTAAGTAACTATTAACTATGACTTTTGCCACTGCAAATTCCTAATTACTAATTATTAAGAGTAGGGCTCCCCCCTAAAAGTCGACGAGAAGAGGTTTCGTCGACCCAAATTTTATTAGTCTCTTAGTCACAGAAAAAATCCAAAGGAATGTGGCAAAGTCACACAGTCCCTGACAGACAGATCATTAAAAGGTGGTCTATGCGGTAATATCGTATATCGGGCAGGACATCCATATGCTCACCTACCATTCATCAACCTCAAATATGGCTTATTATCTAAATGTCAATAGGAGCCGCTCTAATCTAATGTTAACCTAAAAAATGTGCGATATTGAAGTGTCTGTGCAGAGTGTGGAAGCTGAAAGTAGCCCGTTCACTGCATGACAGATGGAAGTGCCGGTGCGGTCACTTGCTCTTAAAATACTCCGTAATTTTTGGTCATACAGATAAGAGTAATACATCTTTCGAATGTGTAAAGACTACGTTTACTTGCGTTACTTAAGTTTATTTGTGTGCACTCACAATAACAACAAAACGTTGTGCTTTTGTAAAATAATTACAGCATCAGTTGCTGTGAACTTGAGCATGAAACTTTGAAACTCTGTGTATACTTGCCTTACAAACATAAAAAAAAAAGTATTTACAGAGAGTGAAAGGTCTACTTTTTCAAATAGAAAACAAATATTCTCAGATTATGTCATCCGTATGAAACATGCATAAAGTCTGTGTTGCAGACTTCATCTCTTAAGCCGAAAACAAAGCAAGCACTAGTTTATCAATAAATTATTAAAACGTTAATGCAGCCTCCTCACTGTTTTTCCCAGACATATTCATAATTATTATATCTACTGGTGCGCTGGCAAGTTTGTTTTGCATGCGTTTGAGTGCTAATTAGGCTATGTAGGCAATTAAAAGCTCATTATTATGATTCATATGGTTTATTAATAAACAGACGACTGGTCGACTAATGCTTAAAATGATCCACTACTAGTCAACCAGTAAAATCATTAGTCGAGGGCAGTCCTAATTAATAGTTAGTAAGTTAAGTAGGTTTTGTTTAGGGTTAAGGGATGTAAAATACGGTCATACTAAATAAAGCATTAATATGTGCTTTATAAGTTTTAATAAACAGCCAATATGATAGTAATATGCATGCTAGCTAATAGTGAAAATCGGACACTAAACTAAAATTTCACAGTATTTTAATATTATATTTTAGCAATTTTAAATCACTTTCCTATCAGAGAAGGCACTTTTGTAATATTACCTGATATTTGTCATTTTAATGAATATTCTCTCATAAATAAATGTCTTATTCCGTTTTTAAGGAATTACTCCTTTAGATTTGTCATGTTTGTTGTTTTATGATAATATCTGGCTGGATATGATAAAACATCAAAACGAACACAAAAATTTTAGGGCTGTCAAACGATTAATCGGGATTAATCGCATACCAAATAAAAGTTGAGTTTGCCTAATATATTTGTGTAATTATTATGTTTATATAAATACACACAAATCAATGCATATATTAAGAGAAATATGTTATTTATGTACAAAATATTTTTATTTATACACAAATTGTATAAAACCTAAAATAAATACATATTCATGTATGTATTTAAGAAATATTTACAAGTACGTGTTTGTATTTATATATACATTACACACTCATATATTAGGCAAACTCAAACTTTTATTTTGTACGCGATTAATTGTTTGACAGCCCTTTTGAGTAAGGTTTCACTGGCAACCAATGACAGTAACACAACCTCAAGACATTTCATTTGCTATGCTACAACCTGTGAAACATTATACTATTTCTGGTTTTATGAAATCTTGGTGTTAATTTGGTATTACCAGCTAAACTAATTTAATTAATTCTACGTTGTATATTCTTTAGTGTAATTTCATATAGCATTTGAGGATAAGGTGAACCCGTCTATGCTGGCATTTGCACAGAAATGAAACAATGACAACAAAACACGGGAAGCATTTTCCCCATTTTTAGTTAATAAGTCTACATTTTTTGCTCTTCTACCGACGCACGATTATTTATTTGGTTGCACTTTATTATTTGGATTTAGTTCGCTTTATACCTGCAGTCTGTGACCTTACGAGAACAGGCTCGTGATTGTCTACGTGTTTGTAGTTGAGAACCTCTGATTTATGTCATATATATACAGTATACCTACATAAATCCAGCCCTATAGTTAAATGGAGAAAGACTGAAGCAAAAATGGAGAGAGAAGCAGACAAGATGTATCTGTGAGAGACTGTGAGTGTGAGATATGTAATTATGTCTGCAACAACACAGCCCTAATGCTTTGTGTGTTTGCATGTCTGTCTCTCCTCAGGAAGAGTGGTGTGAAAAAGTTCACACCTACTTGATGATTGCCTCATGTGAGCGGTAGTTTTCGCACAGCAGGATCCTGCAGGGGTATTCGGAAGGGTAATGCTCGTACAGCCGGTCCAGCAAAGACACGTGCAGATTTCTCTCCCTCGCAAACTCACTGTACACAAACGGACTGAGCTGCAAGACAGGAAAGCTCAGGGTTACATAAGACACAAAAACCAATGGTCTTTGGGTTCATGAATCTCAAACCAGCCTTGATTTTCAATTTTGGATTTACTAGTTCTTGAACTGAAGTCGTTGACTGATGTATTGGCTAACATTTAGCATTTTGACATGATTGACATCAACCGATAAAATTCTTTTCTGTTTGATCTTGATGTATAAGAACAGAGGTCTTACATTTCAGATCAGTGTTATTTTGGCATTACTTACACACTACTATAAGATTTATTAAGGCTTTGAATGTTTTTATATTTTTATTTTTCATTTGATGTTTTAGTAAAATTTATATGCTTTTTTTATTTAAATATTTTTACATTAGCTTGAATTAATTACTTTAGTTTACATTTTAATATTAGTTTAAGTTTGAGTATTTTTATGTTATGTTTTATTATTTTTTTTTACATATTTTTATAAGGAAATAATTGCAATAATTTTCTATGCTTTTGTCCTTTTTTATTATTTTTAAAATTATTATATAGCTTGAATTTTGTTTTATTTTTCATTTTAATTTTAATTCAATTTTAATTAAACAGTTTGACTTTTTATACATGCTTGTCTTTATTCATTTTAGTTTTTTATATTTCTATATAGCTTTAATTTTAATTTCAGTTTTAGTACTTAAACTCATTTAGTTCAGTCATTTTTATATTAGTTTCATTTTAATTTGTATTTAATTAAATGTTGATTTAAAGTTTTAGTAACTCTGTTATATCCTTTTGTCATTTTTATTTTGATATTTATACATCGCTTTTCATTCTAGTTTACATTATAATTTTAGTTTAAGTTTTAGTATTTTTATGTTTTTATCCAATTAATTTTTAAAAAAATATTTAAGGTTTGAATTCTCAGTTTACATTATAATTTTAGCTTTAGTAATTTTACATGCTTTTGTTCTTTTTTAAGTAGTTTTTATATAGCTTGAATTAATTTTAATTTCCATTTAATTTTATTTTAATTGAACTTAGTTTGAAGTTTTAGTAATTTTGTTATATGCTTTAGTTTTTTATTAGTTTTAGTTTTATATTTCTATATAGTTTAATTAATCTATATAGTTTAATATAGTTTCATTTTTATTTCACTTGTAGTACTTAAACTCATTTAGTTTCAGCTTTCAGATCAATTTTTGTCATTTTATTTTAGTTTAGTTTAAGTAACTGTTATATGCTTTTGTCCTTTTAAATAGTTTTTATTGTCCATTATCCATTTTATTAGTTTTTAAAATATTTCTACAAAATTTGAATTATTTAATTATTTTAATATTAGTTTCAGTAAATTTCTTGTGTATTTGTACTTTATTTTTTTTTTTTAAGTAGGTTGAACGATTTTAATTTAAATTATTAAAATTAAAATTTTAATTAAACTCAAGTTTAATTAACTTAAAGTTTAATAGTAATGGTAATTTTACTATATGCCTTTGTCTTTTATTAGTTTTAGTTTTTTATATATATATTTTTATATAGCTTTAATTTTAGTACTTAAACATTTAGTTTATTAACTTCTTTTTAGTTTTAATTTTAATTTTAATTTAATTTACTTTAAGTTATGTTATGTATGAATATGTTTGTGCCTTTTTTATTATTTTTACTTTTTAGCTTTAATTTGAATTTGTTTAAAATAATGTTTTCACTTTAATATATACATTTTAAATATGTTATTATATATTTATTTTTATTTTAGCTTTATTTCAATGACCAAAAATGACTTTTAGTAGATTTCGTTAAGAATAACAACACTTTTTTTTGTTTGTTTGTTTTAGTAGTTTGATTTTTGGCAAATTATTAGCAAATAAAAAATAAATGCATTTATATCTATTTTGTGTCCATCTTTTTTTGCAGTCGGTCACTGCGCTCTCTAGATACGAGCCCTGACCACTGGAAACCCATACTGGTCAATAACAACTAAAGAAACTACTAGACTCTCTACTCCTGACTAATAGATTTGAGGCCCTACTCCACATGAGTAGGCACAGGTGGGGTGTGGGATGAATTATTAATACAGCAGGAAGTGATGGTGGGTGATGAGGTTTCTATCTAAAGGGCATTTAATTAGAGGCCCATTGGTTCCACTCGGGCTGAGGCGCTTCTTCACGGGCACCGGCCGCACCGAAGTCAGACACTGACGTGACATTGTCTGCAGAGTGAGGATAGCGAGGAAAGACAGGATGTGACAGCGCAGAGGGCCTGTTGCCCTGATCAAGCATCACTGGGCTGAGCTCAGTCCACAGTCATCAGTGAGGGGTCGAGTTCTGATCCAGCCATAATTAGCAGAAATATCTGAATCTAGGTCTAAGTTTTTGTAGTTAATTTGCATCAAGTGTTTTTTTGGTTTTTTTTAATAATTTTTCAGGATTCCACTAAAGTGGTTAAATTAAAATTTCAGTACTCAAAAAGTTACTTGAACCCATTAAATTTATACAATTTAACTTCAATTTATTAAAGTTTTAACAAAAATAACATTTTTAGGGCCCTACAATAAATGTATTTTAATTTTCCTAAATTCAGTTATTCCATTTTCATATTTCTGGATTCTGCTGCAATGGTTAACTTAAATTTTTTATGATCAAAAAGCATTTCTAATTATTTGTAATCATGAAACATACAATTTGTGTTTTACTTATTTATTTGTTTATTTACTCCTCCATCAAAATAAAAAAAATAATATGTAGGCCCCTATGAATTTAATTTAATTTAATTTAATTTAATTTAATTTAATTTAATTTAATTTAATTTAATTTAATTTAATTTAAATTCTTAGTAATAAAACAAATGTCTAATTAATTGAAACCATAAACCTAATTTAATAATAAACTATTTTAAACATTTTAAAAGTGTTTTCCCCATTCTTTCAAATAATAAAAAATATATACTATATAATAATAATGAGGAAGCAGAAGAAGAGGAAGAAAAAGAAAAATAATAAAATACTTTTTTTTCAAGGCCCTATGAAATTCTTATTCTCCCCCATATTTTGTATACATTTTTCTGAATTCTACTTTAATGGTTATATCACATTTCTAGTAATCAAAAAGCACATTTAATTAATTTAAACCATCAAACTTCTTTATTAATAAACAATTTGAAACATTTTAATAATAAGTTAAGTGTTTTTCCTTATTCTTTAAAAAAATAATAATAATAATATATGTATGTGTATATATATATATATATATATATATATATTTGTTTATTTATTTATTTTTTTTCAGGGACCTATGAAATCCTTTTTTCTCCCCCAACTTTGTTCTCATTTCTACTTTAATAGTTAAATTACATTATTTTTAGTAATCAAAAAGTATGTCTAATTAATTGACACCATGAAACATTTTAATAATTTAAAATAATAAATCATTTCAGGGCTGTATAAAAAAAACATCTTTTAATTTTTCTGAATTCTATTTTAATGGTTAAAATGATATTTTTAATCATAATAACATTTCAAATGAACTGAAATAATGAAACATAACTTCATGACCACTAGTTCAACAAAATTTAAAATTAAGGTCCTATGAAACCAGTTTTATTGAATAGAAAGTTGTTTGAAAGTACTGAAGCAAACAGGATCAATTTTGCCTTCATGTTGACTTGAACAAACCCAATTCTCTAGTTTCCTGTTATTAAATCTCATAAAGACCTGAATGGCGTTTTGCAGCGTTGCCATTCTCAGTGCTGATGTGGTCACTCAGGTACCTGCATGTGGTCTCCGGCCAGTACGACTCGGGTGCTCTTAGTAGCCAAAGCCAATGGCATGATGGTCTCGCACTCCATAGCTTGGGCTGCCTCGTCCAACAGGATGTGTGTGAAGATCCCTTTGGAAACACACACACGGGAATGAAATATTCATTACATGGAGCTTCACAGGAGAAGGCATCAATAATAGATAACACACACACACACAGCAGCCATTAACACATTAGATGCCACAGAGGAGGCTCTGCACGCACCATCTCATGGGAACAGGTGTACAGTTTGTAGTGCAGGTGTGTGATTGACAGGTAACTCACAGATGTGTCATCCAACACAGAACATGTACTTAAAAGGCACCTATAATGCCCCTTTTTACAAGATCTAGTATAAGTCTCAGGATGTCCCCAGAATGTGTCCGTGAAGTTTCAGCTCAAAAAAACCCACAGATCTTTAATTATATCATTTTTAAAATGCCTATTTTGAGTGAAAGCAGAAACGTGCCGTTTTCGTCTCTTTAAACGCAAATGAGCTGCTGCTCCCCGTCCCCTTTTCCAGAATACAGCTGTGCCTTTACAGCTCATACCTCAGATACTCTCAAAAAACATCAGTTTGGTTTTGATTATCACGTCTATTGCACTGAAATCATGTGTTTTAAATCAAATTAGTTTAAACTTCTGATATGGGTTTTCTGAGTTCACACATTCAAAGCACATGCACAGAAAGCGAGTACTAAACTAAGTTCTCTTTCATGTCTTATTGCGCTTAAACGGTCAAATACACACAAGCTTGTGTTAAAAACACACTTGAGGTACAAAAACAGTCGGTTATGTCTGTGAAGGTAAACAATTGGGAAAGAAATCGTGTGCTTACATATGTGTGTGGCAGCAGCGTAATATACAGTAAATAAATCAATAAATTCACTGCTTTCTCGTCTCTTCTGAGGCTGGGACTCTAAATAGTGTTCTGTGCAGTCAACAACACAACAGTTAGCACGCTTTGCTCAAAATTTTTCCATGGCGTTAGAACAGGTACACCGTTGTCGCTTGTGAAAACACAATGGCGGAGCCCTGGGTGGAAACGTGCAAAGTTACTTTTTTACATTTTCTAGCATGGTAGATGCACCAGGCACCTGATTATAGCACTTAAACACGGACAAAAAGTCTGATTTTAATGATATGTCCCCTTTAAAGGGGTCATCGGATGGCCATTTTCCACAAGCTTATATGATTCTTTAGGGTCTTAATGAAAAGTCTATAATATACTTTGGTTAAAAATTCTCANTGGTTGTGTAAAACAACACCCTTTTTACCTTGCCAAAATCAGCTCTGCAAAAATCATCCTGTTCTGAGGGATTGTTCCTTTAAATGCAAATGAGCTCTGCTCACCCCGCCCCTCTCTTCTCTCTGCTGCTGTGAGATTGTTTACTTTAGCCGCATTTAGATGCAAAACTTGCTAACTAGCACGTTATTAAGAAAGGTGATTGCAGAGATTCATTAAAAAAAAAAAAACTTATACTTCTGCAGTAGGTGAAGCTGGGTCATGAATGATTTGTGCGAACATAGATGCATTTATGTAGATCAGGTGGCGCATTCCCTTCACAAACAAACGTAATCTACTGCATCTTCAGCTGCTCAGATGTCGGGAGTAAATGACGACATGGATTTTTATCATTACAGGGTAGATTTGTACATACACTGCCAACACACATTAATCTTAAAATAACATGTAAAAGTGAACTTTGTATCCGATGACCCCTTTAAGGTTTTCAGTATATTCCTTTTTTTGGCGATTTAAGCAGCTGTACTGGCCATAAAGACTGCATGATCACAAAAGCTGTGTCGAACTTTGCATCAGTGCACTGATACTAGTGAAACGCCAATATATCCAACCAAAAAAAACAATATTATTTTGATCAATGCTTCTTTTAAGAATCGAATGTAAATTTGGCAACTCAGTGGGTAGCACTGTTGCCTCACAGCAAGAAGGTCCCTGGTTCGAGTCTCAACTGAGGAATGATGTGTGGAGTTTGCGTGGGTTTCCTCTGGGTGCTTCAGTTTCTCCCATAATCCAAAGATATGCAGTAGGTGAATTGGACAATCTAAATTGGCCGTAGTGAGTGAGTGTGTGTGTGATTGAGTGAGTGCGTGCGTGTGTCCCAGCACTGGGGTTGCACGAGTTGTACTCTCAGAGCTGGGTTGCAGCAGGAAGGGCATCCGGCGTAAAACGTGTGCCAGATGGGCTTTGCGGATCACACCGCTGTGGCGACCCCTGATAAAGGGAGCAAGCCAAAGAAGAGAGAGAGATTCTACACTACCATTTAAAAGTTTGGAGTTTGAAAGTGCTTTTAATGTTTTTGAAAGAAGTCTTGTGACTTCCAAAGCTGTATTTAACCAAACATTGTGAAATGTTATTGCAATTTAAAATAACTGTTTTCTATTTAAAAATATTTTAAATGTAATTTATTCCTGTGATATTAAAGCTGAATTTTCAGCATCATTACTCAAGTCTTCAGTGTCACATGATCCTCTAGAAATCATTACAATTTGCTGATTTGATGCTCAAGAAACATTGTCAAATTAACTGAAATCATGAAACTTTCAGAATTTAATGACCATCAGTTTAACAAAAATAAAAATGGAGGCCCTATGAAATTAGTTTTATTGAATATAAATTAAGAAATTCAAAAGTGGTCTTATAATAATTATATTGCAAATTAAAACAATTGTTTTCCATTTAAAAACACCAGTGTTAAAAACAGTTGTGCTGCTTAATATTTTTGTAAAAACCATTTAATTGAATACATTTTTTTCAGGATTCTCCGATATAAAATTCACAGAAACAGAATTTATTTGAAATGGAAAGCTTTTGTAATATTATAAATACCCGTCACTTCAAAATTATGATCAATATGATCAATTTAACGCATCCTTGCTGAAGTACTTCTTTTTTTTAATAAATTACTGACCCCAAACTCTTTTGCTTTAGACCATCTACAAATGTGACCCTGGACCACAAAACCAGTCATACTGGTTAATTTGAAACTGAAATTAATGAGCTTTTCATTAATGTATGGTTTGTTATGACAGGACAATATTTGTCCGAGATACAACTATTTGAAAAACTGGAGTGTTCAAAAAAGTCAAAATATTGAGAAAATCGACTTTAAAGTTGTCTACATGAAGTTCTTAGCAATGCAAATTACTAATCAAAAATTTACAAAATACTTTCATGGAACATGATCTTTACTTGATATCCTAATGATCTTGGCATAAAGGAAAAATCGATCATTTTTTTTTTTATCCATACAACGTATTTTTGGCTATAGCTACAAATATACCCATGCTACTTATGACTGGTTTTGTGGTCCAGGGTCAAATTTTTAAATAAAATGTTAAGGTTATGTATTTGAAAAAAAAAAAAAAGAAGCAGCGATTGATTTATAGCTATTTTCAGCTTTCATTGAACTCCTACTATAAAAATAACTTTATTGTTCTTTAATTAAAACTAAGCAAAATTAAAAATCATTTATTTATAATCTCTGCACAGGAACGATTTGATGTCATTTCTAAACAAAAGGAAATATATCAATATCGGTATATCGCATATCATGCATCCCTACTCAGAACTGTTCACAAAAATCTCTGCATGGCATTCTCTATTCCTTACAATGGTTAAATAAATATATATATTTATAGGTAAATACGCTGTTGCTTACTATATTTTGGTGATTAAATAGTTTCTTGAGTTCATTTAGTCATAAACAATGTAGAAAACATGCCTTCATTATTTTTAACCTGACTTTTGTAGTGTGATCTGTGTTCTTGTACAAGACATTCTGAATCTAATTGGCCCCGATGGCTGTTTGGCTGAACGAATGACGATTCTCCTCTGAAATCAAGCATCCTATTAAGTCAGATATATATCAATAGGCCTATTATTTGAACTACAAGATGCACGAACCCAAAATGTTTGTGTCACTGGAGGGAATAAACTTCCACCCCTCAAAACACATTAGCGCAATGCCAGAAATCAGCAGTAATGACTTTAAATGAACAGATACGGAAAGCAGGAAGACAAACGAAAAAAAGAAAAGACGACGGCGCTGGGTGTTAATGATGCTGAGTGTGTTAGACAGGCGAGCCGGGTCTCTTAGCAACAGATGATCCTGTGCGCAGACACATAGGAGGAAATTAGCCTCTCCTAATAAACTGTTGCGGACCCCGCTGCATCGCTCCTGCAGGAGGGGTTTAATGCGGCCACGTCCAGCTGTGCCGCGCTTCTGCGGTGTCTTTCTGTTTTAATCAGATGTGTGCAGATATGAAAACTAGCTGCAAGCGATGTCTTTAGCATGCCGAGAGTATGGGGGATGAAAGCGAGGAATGGTGTGGTGTGTGTTTGCTCACCTGGTTCCAGGTCAAGCTGGCAGAGGTACTGGGACGTGCTGAGCGTGACCACGACCACACGGTGGCGCTCTACATCTTGTCGCGTGGGCATCTGGAAGGTAAAGTACGCGCCGGAGATCAGGCAGTACTGCTGCACCACCGGGTGGACCGTCTTCACCCAGCGGTTCCTGAAATAAACCCTGAGAAAACACAGAAACACAACATAGTTCACCCTCATATTGCTCTAAAACCCATAAAACTTTCCACTCGTCTTTGAAACTAATTGAGATACTTTTCTGTCCATCCACTGAAAGTACACTCAACCACAACTTTGTTCCATCAAAATGTTTATCAAGTTATGAAACTAAACATTTTTATTAGAAGAACTTGAACTGATGAACTGTGCACAATATAACAAGGGTTTTGATAAGATTTCATATCATGTTCTCTGTACAAGCTCAATTTTAAGATACCAAAAGAGAGACAACAGAGGAACAGACTCGTGTGGGTGGTGTGCCAATGTGACCTTGAACTATGAGAAAAACACACAATTTTAAAATATTCTGGATGACTAACACCATCAAAATTGCATAACAATTTTCCTTCCATAAGGTCCAGTTTTCAAATCTTTCCAATGCTATGTAACTTGTCAAATCAACGTTTAGAAATGATCACTTTACCGTATTCTTTAGCTGGTATTTTTAGATTAGGGATGTCAAATGTACCGGTACTTCAGTGTCAATTCATTACTTAAAAATAAATAAATAAATAAATAAAGATCATTAAAATAAATAATCATGAATACCATCCTTTTTAAATCATTATTTATATACATACAACAACAGCACAATATTTAATAGTCTGAATTAGTTCATTAGTAATTTTGTTGTTTGCTTTAGTCTTTCATTTGTTTTTATTCTATCAATATTTCTATTCAGCTTTCATTTATTTTTACTTCAGCTTTAGTCATTTTAGCCCTTGAATTTAAACTTATTTTTCAGTTATTTGCCACAGCAAAAACCATCATCTAATATTTATTTCATTTCATCTTTATTTCAAATAATTAAAAATATATTTTTAATAGTTCTAGTTATAATTCTAGTTAGCAATAACAACACTGGTCTTTCATAGTATTACACAGTACTGTGCCTGAAATATTGATGTGTGGCTATTAAGAATATGGCATGCATCTTCATAAAAGAGTAAGAAGTGCTTTCAGCTATTTAAATTAATATTTATTAAGATCAAAGTCAATATACAATACTGATCAAAAGTTTGGGATCAGTACGTTTTTAAATGTTTTTAAAGAAGTTTCTTATGCTCATCTAGGCTACATTTATTAAAAAAATACAGAGAAAACTGTAAAATTGTGAAATATGATTGCAGTTTAAAATACCAGTTACCTATTTGAATATATTTTAAAATATAATTTATTTTTGTGATCAAAGCTGAATTTTTAGCATCATTACTCTCTTTTACTCATCATTACAGTCTTCGGTGTCACAAGATCCTTCAGAAATCAGTCTAATATGCTGATTTATTATCAGTGATGGAAACTATTTTGACCAAATATTTTGGAACCTGTGATTCTTTTTTCAGGATTCTTTGATGAATAAAAGTTAATAAAAAAAAAAGATATTTATTTAAAATAGATTTTTTTCTAATAATATAAGTCTTTACTATCACTTTTTGATACATTGAAAACATCCTTTCTGAATAAAAGTATTAGTTTCTTAAAAAAAGAAAAAAAAAAAAAAAAGAAAGAGACAGAAAAAAGACCGTTACCCTTAAGATGGTAGTGTATATAACTACAAAAGATTTATTTTAAATAAATGCTGTTTTTTTTTTTCTTTCTTTTTTTTTTAAATTAAAGAATCCCCAAAAAAGTTTTACAGGTTCCAAAAAAATATATTTGGTAGTACATCTTTTTTCAATATTGATAAGAAATAATCATTATTTTTTGATGATTTCTGAAGGATCACGTGACACTAAAGACTGGAGTGATGATGCTGAAAATTCAGCTTTAAATCACAGGAATAAATTAGATTTTAAAATATATTCAAATAGAAAACTGTTATTTTAAATTCCAATATTATTTCACAATATTGCAGTTTTTTACGTATTTTTGATCAAATAAATGCAGGCTTGAGTAGAAGAGACTTCTTTAAAAAAAAATCTTACTGATCCCAAACTTTTGAACGGCACTGTACATATTGTGTTTGTACTAAAAGTCGGTATCACGTCAACCATACACTGCTCTAGATGTAGTGAATGTTACCTGAGAGGTCGTGCGTGTGGATTGCCTGCCTCCACGTATGGATGAAGGTAATCTTTGATGTACAAATCTGCTGCACTGTTTGAATGTGTACAGATCAGAACCCTGAAACAAAGAAAACAACTATCATTAGCACTCTTCAAACCAAAGCTGCTCAAATCAGGACCGAAAACAACAAAATATCTTAAAGTTCAATTCCTCTTCTCTTCAAGACTATTCCTCATGATTAGCAAGGAATGCTTTGGGATCGATACAAGTTAAGCTCTATTGACAACACATCTGCGCAATGCTGTTTTCACCACAGGAAATTTCGATTCGTCACTCAAAACGCACACAAACAAACGTGTTTTACACTTAAAACGCAAGTCTATGGAGCAACACATTCTGAAGGGTTTAAAGGAATAGTTCAGCCAAAAATTTAAATGCTGTCATTATTTACTCATGCAATTGCAGAGCTTTGTGACCCTGCATAGACAGCAATGCAACTGACAAATTCAAGGCCCAGAAAAGTAGTAAGAATATTGTTAAAATAGTCCATGTGACATCAATAATACATTTGTGTGCAATAAATAAATAAAAATAACGACTATGTTGCCAATGTTCTAGATACCTTTCTGGGTGTCAGTTGTGTTGCTGTCTATGCAGGGTCAGAAAAATCAGGGTCAGTCAAAATATCTTAATTTGAGCTCCAAAGGTCTCACAGGTTTGGAACGGCATGAGGGCGAGTAATTAATGACAGAATTTTCATTTTTGGGTGAACTATCCCTTTAAGAGAAAGAAATGACCAAACAAGGTCAGTTAACAATTCTTTCACACTAGTTCACGTTAACAAGTATAATGTTAACTTCTTGTGGGTCTATTTTTGCAGAAGTGTGTATTTTAATATTTATCATGGAACTATGTCTTGCCACATAGACATCCACTGTAAGTGCATTACTATAAATTAATGTTAATGTTGTCAGCATTTTTTAAAATTTGGTCTTAGCCATCGAATGTTCTTTTTTTAGTTTTTAATCATATTTAATATAATCCATCCAATCTTTTTTTTTTCCTGAGGATTTTAGTCTAGTTTTAATCAATGAAAGCAGTCATATTTTAGTCATTATGCACAGTTGTTAAACTATTAATCACAATGGTTTTACTAAAAATTATGATTTCTGATCTCAACTGTTGCCATTTAAGAAATTGTATCAAAATTACTGTGCACTTTCACCTATACGCACAAATTAAGATGTCAACTCAAACACGCGTTTTATTTGACCTCATCTACTCCTCATTTCTTATATTATCATAAACGAACACAATCTACATTATAAAAGATGCTAAAATGCAAAAGCTTTTGTGAAAAGCTAAATCTTTGTCATTTCTAATATTAATTTCATTGATTTAAAAGTGTACTTATGTTTATGCTTATGTACTTTTTTCCAGCAACCACAAATGCAAACAACAGTCAAGATCCATGTTTGGATTTATTAATTCATCATAACTGTTTTTCAAAATGAGAGGAAATGATTTTCTGTGGTATATTTCTTTAAAGGAGAAGTTCACTTCCAGAACAACAATTTACAGATAATTTACTCACGCCCTTGTCATCATGTCTTTCTGTCTTCAGTTGTGAAGAAATTATGGTTTTTGAGGAAAACATTTCAGGATTTTTCTAATACAATGGACTTCATTGGTGCCCCGA